>PVIH01005870.1:55068-118325 GCA_004025045.1 Sigmodon hispidus
TTTTTTTTTTTTTTTTTTTTTTTTTTTTTTTTTTTTTTTTTTTTTTTTTTTTTTTTTTTTTTTTTTTTTTTTTTTTTTTTTTTTTTTTTTTTTTTTTTTTTTTTTTTTTTTTTTTTTTTTTTTTTTAAAAACAAACTTTATTTATTTATTTATTTATTTGCCTTGGTGTTTGCCTGGAACTGGAACTACAGACAGTTGTTAGCTGCCATGTGGGTGCTGGGAATCGAACCCGGGTCCTCTGGAAGAGCAGACGGTGCTCTTAACCACTGAGCCATCTCTCCAGCCCAATATTTGTCTTTTAAAAGACATCTATTTGTTGTTTGTTTGTTTGGTTGGTTGTGGGGGGCACGGCCTGTGCTCTATGCTATGAGTTTTCTCCCTTCCCCGTGTGTGTACCCTTAGATTGTGAGACTTGGCAGCAAGTGTCTTTACCCACTGAGGCATCTCACCAGTCTCTTTCTTACTTGTCTTTTTAATTGGCCTGTTGAGGATAAGTGTCTGAGCCTAGCTTGTTAGAGTTGCTGGCTCCAAAGCTCTAACTCTTAAAATTCTAGTAACATCTGTTACCTAATAGTTAATGCTTAGGTCCTGTTAACTCATAAAATCATAGGATACAGAATATCTCTGGTGACCTTTGCAACTCTTCCCTTAGTTTTTAGTTCTGTGAACTAATCAACATAAGACACATACATTAAGGTGAAGAAAACTTGAAGAAATATAGCATCTGTCTAACTAGTCAGTCCCAGGAGGTTGAAGTTCACTGCAGTGTTGCAGAGAAGAAAGAAGAAGATACACAGCTTGAATGAGAAAGAGCCCTTGTCAACATTGAGCCTTCCTGGCTCACACTCTATTTCCACAAAATGTGTGTATTCTTCCCCACTGAGGTGTGCGTGCACACACACCTGTAGGTAGTTCACTTATGCAGAGACCAGAAGGGAACACTGAGTGGCCTGCTCTACCACTCTCTGCCTTATTCCCTGAGACAGAGTCACTGAACATGGAGCTAGGCTGGCAGGCAGAAAGCCCCAACAATCTTTCTGTCTCCTCCCTCCTTCCTGTACGGGGTGTAACAGGCACGAACTTACCGCCCCAGTCCTTTTATGTAGCCCTGAGCATTTGAATTCAGGTCTTCATGCTTATGTGACAAGTATTCTTTTTTACTGAGCCATCTCCCCAGGCTCCATCATGGAGCTTTAAAGAGGGTAAGTCCCTTAGGATTAACTCTAGAATAAACAGGGTCCTTCCCACCAACTTCAGGTTCCCATTACTGACGACTGTGTGGCAGGTTGCCTGGACTCCTTCCAGTAACAATCATTATAATAAATATTGCTTGGACCTGTAGAAGTAAAAACAAATCTTTTCCCTATGTAACATGTTGGACAAATATCAGTTTAAGATAGACGGGAGATCTAAGTATGAAAGGGGAAACAACATTTTAAACAGACTAGGACAATATCTGCCTGGCTTGGTAACAGATTCAGAGTTCTAAGGGGAACACTCCCCTGCCCCCAAAAAACCAAATAACAACAAAACTGGTAAGCGGCTGGGTGTGCTGGTTTAGGCCAATAATCCCAGTCCTTAGGATGAGGCAGAAGGATTGCTGTGGGTTTGAGGCCAGTCTGGGCTGCCACAGTGAGTTCCAGGCTAGATTCAACTGCAGATTAAGAATCTGTCTCCAAAAAGCAAAAACAAAGACAGAAGGAAAAAGAAAACAAGAAAAAAAACAAAACAAACAAACAAACAACAAAAAAAACAAAACAAAAAAAGGCAGGCAACTCAGTAGAAGCCTTTGCAAATGATTTGGAACAAGGGCTGGAGAGAGGGCTCTGCATATACTGTTCTTCCAGAGGACCAGAGTTTGATTCCTGGCACCTCCATTGGGTGACTCACAATCAATCATATGTAACACACAAACACACACACACAATCATATGTAACACACAAACACACACACACACAATCATATGTAACACACAAACACACACACACAATCATATGTAACACACATGTGTATATATACACACAATCATATGTAACACACAAACATACACACAGACTTGAAAATAATTTTTAAAAATATTTTTAAAAAGGAGTTAGAACAGGTACTTCAGAAAAATTGATCCAATTGGCACAAAAATATGAGAAGAGCTCAACTTGACTATCATGGAAATTTAAGTTTAAACGGTAATTTGATTCCATTTATATTAATTAGAATAGGAAGATTGGGAGATGATTGGCTCATGAAGGTATTAACTTCAATGGGTTAAGTTATCAGTGGTTGATTCTAAGAGAGCTATTAAAAGCTAGGGTCTGGGTGTAGGAGTGAGCCGCTGGGGACAGGCCTCTTCCTGTCTGTCTACCTTCTGTCTGCTGTGAGTTGATTTGCTCTCTCTCCCATGTCCCCTAACAGTGTGACAGTCTATCACATCAAGCACAAGGCCAGAATCAGTGGAATAAAATGACTGTGTGATAAGAAACAGGCAAGGGCACTTTATGTTCTATATTATAAGAAAACACTTGCAGTTCTACATGTATACTCTGTAACTCGGATAATCAGGTGGGAGGAATGTGAGACTCAGTGGCCTTAGGCCTATGTGACTCCCCCACTACAGAAAGATAGATGACGAAAAAAAAAAAGTGCAGGAAGAAATAAGAAGAGAAGCACCAACACCATGAATTATGAAGATAAGGCTTGACCAACTGACCAGAGGGACCAGACAAATGTCTGGAATGATTAATTGCCTCTGTTCTAGTTCCCTATAAAAATGGGCGTGTTGGCGATGGTCTGAGTAAGGGAATGATAATACTCTGGCCTCCTAGATTGCTGGCTCTCTGAATAAAGTGCTGTTTAAAGATTTACTTTCTGCCTCTGGTCATTGGCATTTGTAGTAACAGGCAACACAAACTATCTTGGTGAGTGCAAAGCCAAAATAAACATAGCTAAGACATAAAAGGGAGAAAGATATATTACCTGAAGCAGGGAAGGAAAACATAGGGTTTATTTCCAAAGCAATGCCCTCCTTGAACAAACGAAGAGTAGAGATTTCATTTGAGGAGCCTGTACATACTCATATAGAGGTTGACCCAAGCCCAAGCTTTATCACTTGGTGAGTAGGGCATGCTCAATATGATATTGAGTACAAGTTTAGAAGATTCAAGTAATGACAGGAATGCCTCTGGGCACGCTCATGTTGTACCATAAAGTTTATGATGAAACTGAAGGCTCTTTGACGGTACATTAACACAGAAGTCTGCGCTGATGGTGTCTGCCTTAGTGGCTAACACAGCAGCTGAAATACTTCGATGACTGTGAGGAAACAGCATGATTTATTTCATTTTTTGAGATAAGGTCTCACTATGTAGCCCTGGATAACCTGGAATTTGCTATGTAAACTAGGCTGGCCTCCAACTCATATTCTCCTGCCTCTGCATCCCAAGTGCTGAGATGTATGCCACACACCTAGACATACATGTTTTTCTTTTTTTAATGTTTGTTTGTTTGAGACAGGGTTTCTCTGTGAACAATCCTGGTTGTCTTAGAACTCACTCTGTAGACCAGGCTGGCCTCAAACTCCCAAAGATCTGCCTGCCCTTACTTGGGATTAAAGGCAAGTGCCACAACAGCATATCCATATCTGTTTCTTTATCTAAGGGACAATTATTCACTTGTTAAGGACTTATCAGACTATATCCTTGTACTAACTACATTTTCCTCTATGAGATTTTTCAATTACACTATTTTTTTTTTAATTAAAAAAGGATCACCACTGCAACATGGTAGTGAATTTAGGCTAATAAAATACTGAGTGTAGTGGCTCATACCTCTAATCCCAGAATTCAGGAGACTGGGTGATGAGAATTGCCTTAAATTCAAGGTTGACACGGACTACAGTGTCAGACTGTTCTAATAGGCACCTGTTCCTCCAAATTCAGCACAGAAACCAGGCACAGAAGTGTGAGAGTCCATAGAATAAAATTCCCAAAGTTTGGATCTATATCTCTTAATATTTATCTCTGTCAACATCTTAGTCTCTGCATAAGTCTTACCTGAATATTCTGTGAATTGTGTTATGGTGAGTTTAAGAAGGCTGAATTTAGCCTGATTTGGTGTCAGCCAGATGATTTAGTGGGTAAGGGTACCTGGGACCCACAAAGTGGCAAGAGAGAGCCAACTCCTGGGGCTTGTCTTCTGACCTCTATAGTTATGTGTCATAACATCTACAAAATAAGCAAATAAATGTGAAAACAAAGAAGGGGCAGGCTGTGTGAGAGAAAGCCTAATTTGTGAACATCAGAGCCTGAATTTTATTTTATGTTTATGAGGGTTTTGCCTACATGTATGTATATGCATAACATGTGTGCAGTGCCTGCAGGGGTCAAAAGAAGCCATTGTATACCCTGAAACTGGAATTGTGGGTGGTTGTGAACCAACATGTGGGTGTTGAGAATCAAACCTAGGTTCTCTACAAGAGCTGTACCATCTCTTCAACCTGCTCAATGCCAATCTTAATACTACATTTCCCAGCTTCCATTGCAGTTAGGCATGGCCACGTGACAAGTTCTAGCCAATAGAAATAGTGGAAGTGATACGAACCATCTGGGAACCCTTCCTTATATGGCTCTTCATTGTATTTGTTAAGGATTTTTGTTGTTTAAATTTTCTCTTTGGCCAGGCATGGTGGCCAAGGCCTTTAATTTCAGCTGTCAGGAGGCAGAGACTGACAGATCTCTGTGAGTTTGAGGCCAGTCTGGTTTACCTAGCAAGTTCCAGGCCAGCCAGGGCTACAGAGTAAGAAGACTGTCTCAAACAAAAAATTCTTTACCTGGACTAAATAGAGACAAATCTCACAGTGATCCACACATTGAAATCGACTGAGTCCCACCAGCTTAGCGCGTTCCTTGCGAACTCAATGCACTATCACCCTTTGTCTCTTGGGTCTAGTTTACCACTTCATTGTACTGATGCATAATTAGTGCCAAGGACTTAAATTTTGAACTTTACTACACAAGCTGACATTTTCCTATGCAGCAAAGATGGCAGAGATTTGCTACAGACTCTGCACTTTTATTGCTCATTACAACAGCAGTACAATAGCCCGTGGCCCAGCATTTAGTTCTCATAGATTATAACTAATATTATTTGTTTGTAACAAGATCCCATTTAGCCCAGCCTGGACTCAAACTCACTACGTAGACAAAAATAACCTTCTTCTGCCTCTCAAGTGCTAAGATTACAGGCGTGTACCACTATGCTTGGCTCATAACTGATATCTTGCTAGCATAATTTTTAAAATAGCTTTGCTGTGGGCTGAAGTACATCTCAAATTCACATACTAAGGGTCCTCCTAATCCTCATTCCCAAGCCTCACATCTCACAATCCAACTTCTTTTGGCAATGAGGTCTTTGCAGAGCCAAAGAGTTAAGATGAGGTCATACTGGAAGAGGGTGGATCCACTTCCACACACGTCCTGGTAAAATGGGGACTTTGAACACAGACACGCAAACAGGAAAACGCCACCTGAAGTCTGGAATTTTGCTGCTGTAAGCCAAGAAGGCCTGGGACAGATCTGTCCTCGGTGCTCTCACAGGAAGCCTGGTGCCATCAATACCTAAGTCTATAGCATCTACCTTTCAGAACTGCAAGACAACAGCTTCCTGCTACCTACCCCATCCACTTTATTGTCCTGTTTCATCAGCTCAGAAGAGTGACATAGGCTTCCATTCTGCTCTGTATTGCCTCGTTTCCCCTTCAGTGCTTCATTGCAAACCAAAAAATCCAAAAGTACATATGATCCGACCAGTTTTCAAATTAAAGATCACTCAATTTTCCCCGCCCATCACTTACAGACTATCTCTCATTCTCTGAGAAAGGTTTACAAGGCTTTTGCTGTACTCAATTCATATTTTTCTCTCAGCAATGCTAAACTTCTGGGCTCCGCCTAAACACATGAGACTATTTCAAGCTCTTGACCTTTGTCCATTTCCCAACAATAATCTCCCTCATGCTCCTACCTATTTTTCTCATCCTCTCTAAGATTCAGTGTAAACATTCTTTCTACAGGGAAACATTCCCTGATTCCCGCCCACCGGCATCCTGCCCCACCAGGAACAACTTCCTGGATGGAAGCAGGTGACTTCCCCCCCCCATTCCTGCTTTTTGTTAAAATAATCTATGTACTTGCTTGCCACACTAAAATATGTATTTCTGGGCTCCCTATAATTGTGTATGTGTGTGTGCACGCACACACATAAACACATCTATAGTATTTAAAATAAGATCAAATTTCCACAGAGTTGATGGGGGCAATACAAAAGGTTGGTGTCTATGACTTGGATTGAATTATGAATAGGATGGATTACTATACTAAACCAGGAGTCTCATTATCTACAAAGCCTCTTTTATCTTTCAAGCTGTTTGACACTCAGAGAAGCCAGAGTGGAGGTTTGGAAGGCTCAAAACCAAGATTTCCCCTCCTCCTCTCACCAAGAGCTCACATAATCCCTTAAAAAGAATGCTGGACAGGCCCACGCCAACAATTCATCCCATAAGAAGCAGCACGATGCCTTCCATCTAATGTACTGAATGCAGTGGGCGCTCCAAAGTCATGCAGTCTTTGGAGGAGGGGGCCAGGGGCCAGCGGGAGGCACAGGGAACGAAGAGATATATTCAACACTGATTCCTTAATTCACTGAGATGCTTCCCACAGCCACTGATCTCCCTCCCCTCCTCCAGCTCCAAGGTTTTCACCCTCTGTTCTTCCTCTCTTTCTTTGTCAAAGCCCCAAGTTCTTTTCTCCAGACCCTTCTGGTCTCCTACCTGGCAGGATGAGAAGCAGGTAGATAAAAGGAGCGAGGCTCAGGGCCCTGGAAGCTCTGGACAGGGCTCCCCTTTCTCTCTTCATTTTGGGTGGCGTTCTCCAGCTCTGGTGCAGACAATTAGCATGATTTTCTCCACTCCGGGCACGTCCCTTTGTACCACTCGGAGTTTCTCTGCCCGGGCCCAACCCTGCCAACTTCCCTCTGAATACACAGAGCTCTGTGTGTTGCTGGCCTTGTTCTCTCCTCTCGCTTCGCTCAGATCTAGCATTTTCTAGTTTCCAAGCCCTTCGCCCCCTTAGTTTAGACAGAGGTATCTTCGTGGTATGGTAATCTCCATTGCATGTTCCATCGGACTGGGCTCTGGGTCCAGCGGTTCTTCGCTGGTCTACAATAAGCCCCACTCCCAAGGCAGTGTACATCCAGGCTCAGTGTCCCAACCTACATGGCTCCACCTCACACTCCTCCTCCTGCTTCAGGACAGACTTCTAATAAGGGAGAAAAGGTGGCAGGATGTGTGTGCATGTACTTGGGTGTATGTGTGTGTGTAGGGACCTGAAAGAATTGCTGAAGTGTAAAACCCTGTTTTACCCAAAGGGAAGAAGGTTGGGAAATGGCTTAAATTCTGTTACTTTCCCAAGTATCCTAGTTGGGATTCTCTCCTATCACAGGCTCAGATAGATGTCGGGAGCATCTTTCCAGAAGTCACTCCATCATTCCGGATGTTCAGCCTATGTTCTGGAGCATATTAGAGCAAAGATGAGGGTAATGCTCCACAGTCCAGTACCCTGAGGTTCTGCTATCAGCCTTGTGTGTTCTTGTGTCTCTCGAGTCTGTGCATTCACTCCACTCATGGCAGTGCCTTCTCATAAAATGCTTGGTTACAGACTCAATATCTTTGGGCCCTTGATTTTTTGCCTCTGTAGAATGGCTAAAACAATAGCCTCCTTGGAGGAGCTGTTGGGATGAGTGGTGAAGATTATGGTACAGAACACTCAGCAGGTGCTTTATTAGGGAGAAAGCATTTAAGGCTGAGCATGGCAGTGTATGCCTGCCATCCCATCACTATGGAGGCAGAGGCAGGAAGATTGTGAGTTCAAGACCAACCTAAGGTTCACAGTGATACCTTGATTCAAAAAACCAAAACAGAAGTCTTGATGCTTGCCTGTGATCCCGAATTTGGAGGATTGAGTACTTAGAAAATTGCTGTGAGTTTGAGACAATTTTGAGCTACAACATGATTTCCAGGCTGAGCTGGGCTACAATGTGAGACTCCATCTCAAAAAATAAAATGAAACAGAAGCCCAAATCAACCAACAAAACAAAACACCAAAAAGACACTTCATTTTTGTTTCATTTTTTTAAGTTATAGGTGAATGTATTTAATCTTAAAGTCAAAGCTAGTCTACATTGATAGACTTAAACTTTGGGGGCCATCCAACACAGTCTTGCCTTTTCCCTTCTTTTTATGTTTAAAGTGTTTAAATTAGAATATAATTCATAGATCAGGAAATTCAGCTTTAGTATGTTCAGCTCAGTGGCTTTAGTATTTTCACCAGGTTCTGAGACAATCACAAATATCCAGTTCCAATTAGTTCTCCCCAAATAAGACTCATTGTCTTAGCTGTTGCTCACTCTACTCATTCTCTCCAATCCCATTGACTACTGATCTACTTTCTGTCTATGTGGACTTGCCTATTATGGATATGCTATATAGATGACATCATACCCACCACACCTATTTCTAAGTTTTTGTGGAACTCCCAAACTGTTTTCCAAAGAAACAAAATCATTATATTCTCACTAGCCATTCACAGGTGGCACTGTGAGTCCCTTTCCACATTTTTGGTTGTCTTTGTTCTTGAGACAGGGTCTTATGTATCCCAGGTTGGCTTCTAACTTTCTATGTAGATGAGGATGACCTTGGACTTCTTATCTCTTCCTACTACCTTGTCTTACATGTTATAATTCCAAGTGTGTCTCCTTATGGCCTGTTCTATCAGTTCTCTCCCTTTTAAAAAAGCAAATTAATTTTTAAAATTCCTTGACTTTCATAAATGGATATAGTATATTTTGTTCATTTTCCACACCACATTACTTTCTCTTATTCCCTCGAAGTTCTGCTGGGAATACCTTCCCAATAAGGCCTCTTTTGCTAATTTCATATCTCTTTTTTGGAGGTGGGAGTGTGTGTGTAGGGGATGGCCAAGCAAGGAAGCAAAGTTTATTGAAGAGAAAAGAAACAGCTTTCTAAAGCTGGGAAATAGATAATCTATTCTTTTAGGCAGATCTCTGAGTTTGAAACCAGCCTGGTCTACAGAGTGAGTTCCAGGACAGCCAGTACTGTTACACAGAGAAACCCTGTCTCAAACAAAATTAAACAAAACACAAATCATAATTTGTTTATTTGTGTGTGTTTATTTGTGAGTTGACTCTCTCCTTCCATCATGTGGGTCTCAGGTATTGAATTCAGGTCATCAGGCTTGGCGACAGATACCTTTGCTCAATGAGCTGTATCAATCCATCAATATATATCCCCCCACCCCCCACCCCCCATGGTCTCCCTCCTTTTTAAAGCTGCCTCCTCTTCCTTTCTTTCTCACTCACTCAGGGATTACTTTATCTCGGTAAAACTGAAGTTCTCAACCTCCTTCTATTCTCATTTTACTTTATTTTGTGAGCGAAGGTCTCATTGTAGCCTTGAACTCCTGGTTCTTCTTCCGCCCTCCATCTCCCAAAGGTTAGAATTTCAGGCACATGTTGACATTCCTGGCTTCACAACTTTCCATCAGTAACTTTTTGCCTTGGTCTTAGTTTTGTAAGCATAGCAACTGTCTCTCCTTAGGCTTTTTACAATCCAGACCAAGCCCATCGAGGTCAGTTTTCTAACATTGAAGACACTGCTGTGTTGCCCATCTGAGCCAGGGAGGGCATCCTGGTGGAACTCTAGATAATGTTCTAAAATCTGTAAAAAAAAAAAAAAATTTCTCCTTTTCTATCTCTGAGTCTGTGACTTTTGTATAGACAACTCAAGGCACCTGTTTGTTTCTGGAAAGCTATTGTTCCAACAGACACACAGAGCAGAAGGGAAAGTTAGCTTTTAGCTCTTGGCATTTAAGATTTCATTTTAAAGTTAGTAAGACGCTGAAAAGTTTAATAGCTAGTCTATGTAAAGAACAAATGAGCATTATAATTTCTTTTATCTGTCCTTCTGGACATATCACAGAGCAGCCTGTAGACCAGATTACAGTTATTATTATTTTTTAATGCTTTAGGGGAATCACCTTTGTTTGTGATGGCTTGAGATATCTTGAGTGAGAAAAAGGAAATATGACGTTCAGGAAACAGAAAGCCTGAGGTCTGGTCTTCTTAGTCTGAAGTACTATAAAAAATAAATTGTGACAAGGGGGAAAATAAAAAGGATTTAAATACTCAGCACTCTGTTTGTTTGGTTTTTTTTCCCCCTACTCTGGCAATGAGGCTTAGGGTCTCATTGCCTGTACAGAATCTGCAAGTACCCCAGAATGTCCTTACACCTATGGATGACTCAGAAGTGCTAAGGGCAGAGAACTGGCAGAAGGCAGAAGGCACACAGGTGCCCCTGTCTGTAGGCATTCTGCACCCTGAGAGGATGAGGCAGATCAACTGCTGTGACAGGAGCCAGAAAGTATCTCTGTAGACCAGCAAGGGGGCTCTCACAATAGCACACAGAGACACCAGAACTATCTGCCTCTTGCTATATAACCCCAACCAAACACCTGCATTTATTCTATTTATTCTAATCCTTCCCTAGAGTGGATCTTGGGTAATGGAAGGCAGCCTGAGTGTACAAGCGTCTGAATGATTGAACTACTGGAGAACTTAACGAGCAGAGCTCAAAAGGACATGAATTTCCTGTTACCCTGAAAGGCAGAGGCTCAGTAGAAGTTCACAACCACAAACACATACGGGCACTGCCTTGCCTTCCTCCGTCTCAGTGAACAATGCATAATTCTGCAATCCTGTTTTGAGTGCTTTAAAGAAGAGAAGACTGGCAGAAACTTATAATCATCTGCTTATATGCCTTTCTCTTCTCATAAATAAAGGCTCTTTAATTGAAGGACTGTGCTTATGTTATCTGTCTTTGCTTACCTTGAAATCCTTCCATAAGTACTTTGGGTTCTCCCTCCAGGTGATTTCATTTCATTGCTTTTCTTGGGGGAGGGTGGGAGGGGTTCTGACTCCCCACCTCTGCAGCCCAGACATGCAGCTGTCCTCACAGTTATGCAGTTGGCTCCAGAAGAGGTCCTACAGCTCAGAACAGACCCCCCCCATCCACCCACCATGCACTTGCTCACAGCTGAACTCTGGAGTGTGTGTTCTGAAACAAGGGAAGGGGGAAGCTAGTAGTTTTAACTGAGTCACCATCCTAAGTAGGCCTCTTCATGAACTGAAGAAACAAACTGGAAAGCAGAATGGGGAATTGGAAAGGTGTGCTCTGTCTTCCAACTGCTGAAGGGCGGCTTACAGGCCTGGCAGGACAGACCCAGAACAGTGAACTCCCCTACAGCAAGATAGGCCTTTGTTCTACTTCTTCATGTCCCAGTGAAGGACATCAAGGGTCAGAGAGATTCACTCACTTGTCCAGAGTTAGAGCATTATTGACTGGTGGACCAAGACTCTTGAGCTACCACAAACAATTATAATCAAAGAAAAAGGTTTGAGATGTTGTCCAGTGCTGCAGCACCCATCTAGTATTTGTGCCAGGCCTTGGCTTCAATTCCTGGTATTGCAAAACAACAGTAGCAAATACAACATAAAAGGTAGAGTTTGCTAGGTGTGCACCTGTAATCTCAGCACCTAGGAGGCAGAGGCAGGAGAATTGCCATGAGCTCAAGGGCAGCTTGGGCTGCATAGTGAGTTCCAGGCCAGCCAGGCCTACAGACAAATCTCAAAATTAGAGAGACATGAAAACAAAAGAGGAGCTGGTTGGGAAGACAGAGGGATTGTAGTGAATAAATACGATGAAAATAGGCCATGTATATTCATTATAAAAATGTCACAGACCCATTGTATATATGTGTGTGTATATATAATGATATACAGATATATATATGTATATATATACATATATTTAACTAACATGAAAGTAAAATTAGAGCCAAAAAAGATAAGGCACACATGTGTACAAAACGTACCTTTTGTTTTGTTTTTTAATCATTTCTAACCTTAGATTTTCCAGTGTTCTCACCTCCTGGCCTCTTCCTGGTCCCTGGTCTCTTGTGAAAAGTGAGGTTTCCAGTTGCCCTTAGTGACAATATTTCATCACCGGTGACTTTATATTTAGCCCTCTCCCCTTCCTCCTCTTCATTCACTTCCTGCTATTATTTGAATCATATCTGTCTCCTTTCACCAAACTGTAAAGACTCTTTGGCAGTAGAGTGGAACAAAATGAAACAAAACCCAACTCTTCCACAAATGCCACCCAAACTGCCCTACAGAAAGGAATTTTCTTTAGTAAAAACTATATCTAAATTCTACATTGGGGTGAGGGTGGAGAGTAAGGCCTTGAGTACAGTCAAGGAATAAAAAGACAACTACTTTGCATTAGAAATAAACGTGAGAGGTGGGAGAGATGGCTCAGTGGTTAAGAGCATTGGCTGCTCTTCCAGGGAACCTGGGTTCAATTCTCAGCAGTCACAAGGCAGCTCACATCTTTCTGTAGCTCCAGTTTCAGGGGATCTGACACCCTCACATAGACATACATGCAGGCAAAACACTAATGCATATAAAATAGGAATAAATAAGTAATTTAAAATATTTTTAAAAACCATGAACTTGGGGATGGAAAAGAGCAGAAAGGAAAGAAAAGAAGCCAGTGAAAGGGCATAAGAGGGCAGGCAACAGCTTTGAGAACAGCCTGGAGCATAGTTAATGCTCACCCATCCCCCACCGGCTTCCTTTGAGATCTTCAGAAAAATCAATCCTACTCACATTCTTAAAATTTATCCCACTCACATTCTTTTTAAAAATATATTTTTACCAGTTCTTGAGTATATTCAATGCATCTTGAGTATATTCACCCCAGCTCCCTGTTTAACCCTCCCAGATCCATCCATACTGCATTTACATTCTATGTGTGTAGAGAGTATAAGGCCTAGGGTTTAATTCCCAGCCCTGTGCCTTTCTCTCTCAACAAGAGAATGGGCCCACCACAGTCAGACAGTCACTTGACTAAGTCACACTAATGCAAATGAGAGGTGAGGGAAGAGATTGCCTTGCTTACTTTAAAGAAGTACATTGGTTGTGAGGGTCACATCGGAAGGCACTATGCCACCTTTAGGATCTGAGCGATATCAACAGCCAGCAAAGGAACAGGAACCTCAGTCCTAAAGCCACAGGAACCTGTAAGCTTGGAAGAGGAATCTGAACTCCAGCTAGGAACACAGAGCAAATGAGAGGTTGTCACATACTGGAGAATGAGGACAGAAGTAAAGGAAGGAAATAAATGGAGACAGCCTCTTAAGCAAATTTCCGTCATGGATAACTAACTAGTGCTGAGGGCTGCAGCTGCTGGCCAGAGGAAGTTTCCCAGACTTCTAACCTGGCCCTCCAAGGGAAGCATTCCACCCAGATTTTCTTTCCTCAACTCCCTGTGTGTGTGTGTGTGTGTGTGTGTGTGTGTGTAGTGGATGCTCACCTGATTCTATCAAATACTTTACTTATAGTTATTAATCCAATTCTCTCAGCACCTATTTTTAGATAGAGGTTATAATAGCCACTTTACAAACAAAACTTAAACTTCCAAAAGGTTAGCAATGTGTAGCTACTACAAATTAAACCAAAGTCTCCAAGTTGATGAGCAGGAATATCTGGGTCTTTCTTACACTAATGCCTCAACTTTTTCAGGAAGTCCTCCTCCCATGGACTCCAGTCTCAGCTTTGGCCCTGCCTTTATCACCAGCAGCACCTTTGACTAAACTCAGGATGTGAGGTGGCCCCTTCTGCCCATTCCTTGTGCCCCTCCCCACTCTTACCGAAGCTATTTGGGTTTTGATTCGTAAGCCTGTGCACAAACAAAACTGTAGCTGCTGCTTTCCCCAGTTCAATTCGATGTGTTGGAGAGAGGCTACAGGGCAAACAGCCACCAGCAGATTTGTAGAGCTGAGAAGCGTTTCCTGGGAAACAAGGAATTTGTGTGCAGCTTTGTCTCGAGGTAGCAGGGCTGGACCTGGCCGGCAACTTCTGAACAAGAGGCAGATTAACTAGCTCCCTCAGTGAACAACAAGCTTTTTGAAGCTTGGACAGTGAGCAATGGCCCTCTCCAAGGACACCCCCCTCCTTTCTTTCTAAAGTTTCCTCAGGTGGCCTTACTCCGAGTGGCTTCCGACAAACATCAACTAGAAAGCGAAGGATTAGGAAGGCGCTCCTCTCCTAGGCCCTTCACCCTGAACAGTGGCTTTGCTGCCTGGATACTCCTCTATATATGATGAGACACTCAGAGAAAAAAGGTTTCTGCGGAGATCACCACAGTATACCTCCCAAAATTGCAGGGTTTGTTAGGACAAAGAACCTGGTGTGACCCAGGGGCCTTAGTAAATTTTGAGAGGCTGAGAGGAGGTCCTCTCGTTTCTGTCCTGTAAACTGAAAACACATCAAAGCCTTTTGTGCTGAGAGTAAATATTTGATTTCTGAATAGAATTCTCACCCCCTCAGAAACCCAGAGGAACTCAGGCTTGCAGTTATGGTTGCTAAACGTGCCCTATTCAGCAGCTCTCCAGAGGGACAAAGGGAAGAAATTAATTGGCCTTAAAGAGCTAGAGAGAGCCAGCCAGCTTTTGCTGACCTACTTAAGATGTGAGGACATTCTAGGGAGCATCTTTGGAGCTCCGCTCTTGTAAGGCGTTGGTGTTGGCTATAAACAGGCTGGGAAATCACAGGGAAGCCACAGATGATGCTCCTCTGCTCAAAAGCACCATTGTCTTTCTTCTCTGAGGTCCTCAGATGGTGTCCACCCACCAACAGCATCCCAGGCAAGGGTTTGTTTTTCACCCCCCTTCTCACCCGCCTCCCAAAGAGGGAGGCACGGAAATGAAAATCAGCTGGCCAGCGTCCAATAATTGCCTGCTGTGTGAAGAGAACTCTATGTCCTAAACGTTAAGAATGGTGGACCACAGGGGGTGGGGCACATTCAAAAGCAATAGCTGGCCTGGGGCTAGAGCTCAGTGGGAGAGCATGTGTTTAGCATGCACAAGGCCCTGGGATCAGTCCCAGCACCAAAAAATGAAATAAGTAATAGTTGGCTCTTTCCCTATTTAGGAGCTTAAATATAGTTGAGGAAACTGCATCTAAACTTCCAGAGAGTATTAGATTATTAGGAATGCATTGAATTGTCCTTTACAAATTATTTTAAGTATTATTTTTTTAAATAGAATCTCCTTTAGTAAGTTTGTGTTCAAACTTACTATGCAGCTGAGAAATATCTTCAGCTTCTTGATCCCCCTGCCTCCACCTTCTGAAAGCTAGGATTATGGCCTATCTCTTGGTTTTAGGTGAGGCTGGGAACCCAGGGCTTCATGCATGCTAAGGCAAGCATTCCAGCAACTGTCCTCAACCAAGTCCCAAAGTAATAGTGTGTAAAAAGATACAGGGCTTTTAGGAAGTGCAAAGATGACTCAGCAGTTAAGAACACTCCCCATCATTCCCAGCACCCACACTGGGCTGCTCACTACCTCCTGTAACTCCAGCTCTAGGTAACTCAAGACTTTCTTCTGACTTACACACACACACACACACACACACACACACACACACACACACACAAACACACACACACACACACTTTTTTTTTTTTTTTATTAAGTCTCAAAACAAAAAGATGTAAAGAAAGAGGACTCCGAGATAGGACGTGGGACAAGAAAGAAAAGATGGGTAATAGAACCATAACAAATAAAACTTCACCTCACACAAATAACAAACCACCCCTAATGGTGGAGCATGGGCACTAAGGGATTTGTTATATAGGGTCAAAGTAAAGAAAAATAAGGTAGATCCCTACTAAGCTGGTAGGAGAGTTGTCTTCAAACCCAGTCCCACATTTTCACCCAGGTGGCAACCCTTAAGGAATTTGGTTTTGCTTACCTTACAGATCCTTTCCACAGTTGGGCTGGACTATCTGGAAGCTAAGGAATGTGACTTGTCAAGAACCTATGCTTGACTGGGCTTAGAGGTGTACATCTTTGATTCCAGCACTGGAGGGCAGAGGCAGGAAGAGCTCTGAGTTTGAGACTAGCGTGGTTTATGTAGTGAGTTCAAGGACATCCAGAGCTACATAACTGGACCCTGTCTCAAAACAAAAACAAAAACAAGATAAGGTCCTTGGTCATCAATGATAGAAGTTCAAACTAACTGTTAGCAGGAGAAAAAAGTACATGGGAGGTGGTTTCCTGTGTTTTATAACAAAATTAGGGTGAGGGCAGCATTTCCATCATGACAATCATTTGCTACTGGTGTCACTTCATTTCATCAAACTTTTTTGATGGGGCCATATTTGTGAGATGTTCTACAATACCAATACCATTCACTAGCTTCCTGAACTAGTGGAAAGGTTCTATACTGATAGCGTCAAGTATGGTAGAGGTTGGTGCTATATGACTAATAGGGCTGAGAAAATAAATGACAAATTTCATTTAATTAATTAACTTATGTTTTAGAGACAGGGTCTACTAGATAGGTCAGGGCTGGCCTTGAACTCATTATGTAACTTAGGCTGGCTTCAAACTTAAAATATTTATCCTGCTTCAGCTTTCTAAGTGCTGACATTACATTAACATGATGGGCTTTAATTTTAAATAATTAGATAGCCAGGGCTGAAGAAAAGTCTTGTAAGTGGGTAAGAGCCCACTCAGATTGCTCTTCCAGAGGACCTGAATGCAGTTTCCAGCACTCATCTTGGGTGTCTAATAACTTCTGGTAACTCCAGCTCTAGAGGATCTGAAGCCTTCCTGTTCTTCCATAGGCATCTGCACACATGTTGTATACATATATTGACATAGACACAGGGGTATGTAAATAAAAATAAACCTATATTTGGGTGGGTACATGTTGATAATGGTTAGTACATTAGACAGTACAGCATTCATCTAAAAAAAAGTCTTTGTGGAGCTGGAGAACAAACAGATAGCTGTGTGATGGTGGTTCAAGCCTTTAACACCAGGACTCAAGAGGCAGAGGCAGGCAGATCTTTGAGTTTGAGGCCAGCCTAGGCTACAGACAAGGCAGCGACAGCCACAGAAACTCTGTCTCTCAAAAAATCAAACCAAGCAACCAAATAAACAAAAAACAAAAAAGAAAAAAAAATAAAAATAAACAACTATAACCTATCACCCAAATAAAACAAAACCAAGCCTTGTCCAAAGACTGTGCTTGGCCTCGTTTTGGTCAGAGGCAGCACTCTAGATCAAGCTCTTCAGCTAGGAGAATGGAAAGCTATCTTAAGGTGGACCGTGTGCCTAACTCAGCCATAGGTGGGCACACTAAAAGGAGAGACAGGGAAAGAGAAGCTTGATAGGAAAGTAAACATCTAAAGATTTTATGACCTCTATCTTCTTGATAAAAATGACATTGCTAAATATTTATTGAAAATCTAGTGTATGGAGAGACAAAGGGTAAACCAGAGGGGAAAGGGGGGAGAGGAATGGAAGAGAACTGCAGAAAGGAGAATATGAGGAGAAACAACGTACATTACAGACCTTCAGAGAAACCATATGGAAACTTACTTTTGTAGAAGCTTCCTAAAAGTATATACATATATGAAAGGAAATCTAAATCGAGTCACCATATGATGGGAGAGACAATTCCCAAACTAGTCATCTTGTGCCACCAAGTAAAACATCCAGTGCCAGGGATGGGCTACATCCTATTGAGTCGTTGGCTAAAGAGATAACTACAGAACCCTAAAATATTACAGGCTATTGTCAAGGCTACTGGTTGCTCTCCACAACCTGGTGGTAAAACCTTATTGCTGAAGACTGTAGTGGCCCGATGCTACCCGGGTCAGGCAGCTCAGGCTTGGGCCTGTGGATTGAAAAGACACAGATGCTGCTTCCTGTTGCAGCCACCATTGCAGAGTTGCAGCCATGGTCCTGATACCCCATGGCCATGGGCCTCAATAAGGGCCACGAGATGACGAAGAATGTGTACAAGCCGAGGTACAGCTGGCCTCGAGGGCACCTCAGCAAGTACACCAAGTTCATGTGGGACATGATCCGGGAGGTGTGTGACTTCCCACCCTACGAGCAGAAGGAGCTGCTCAAGGTGTCCAAGGACAAGCACGCTTAAGTTCATCAAGAAGAGTGTGGGCACGCACATCCCCACCAAGAAGAAGTGGAAGGAGCTGAGCAACATGCTGGTGGCCATGAGGAAGGTGACAGACAAGAAGGACTGAGCCCCCCACCCCAATAAAGGCCACTCTCACCAAGACAAAAAAAAAAGACACAGATACTTGGGTCATTCTTGCAAGGAGAATGCCATTTATTGAAGGTCAATTTCAGACTTATATACCTGGTGCTTTCAGGGGCATAGCACAGTGGAAATTCCCCAGTTGGCTGGAAAATTACTGACCAGATAAACAGCTGAAACTTCCTCATCTAACCCACCCAGGCAGGAAGGCTATGTCCTTCAAGGCTCAGTGTGCAGGTGAAGGTCAGAGCAGGAACCTACAGAACACAACACGACACATATTTATGTCATTGAACATGGAGAAGATGAGCTGGTGCCTCACTAGAAGCTTCATACTTACTGACAAGTGTTCAAGGTACTAGAAAGTACTCTGCACACTACCAGAGTAAAAAGGTAAATATCTATATCACAGAGCTAAAACGCCTGAGACCTACAACAGCAACATGCCTGAAAGCTCTACTTGTACATTAGACATCTAGTGGTACATTAGTAGTACAAATGTTATGAAGTAACCAACCAATTTTTGTTTGTTTGCTTGCTTGAGACAGGGTCTTACTACATAGTCTTGGCTGTCCTGACACTGTTAAATTGGCCAAGAACTTGAAACTAAGATAGGTATGAGCTTAGGGGAAAACCTAAAGCTGTTTTTCTGGTAAAGGATAGTGACTCCTAATGACATATTGCTATATCCATAGAGCAGCACCTTATCAGAGAAGCTTCTTTGTGCAGTAGATGGTAATTAACACAGAGATCCACAATTGGGCAATGTGCAAAGAGTGAAAGACTTTGAAGTCCTCAGTCCTAAATGGGATACCTTTACCAAAACCCTCCCCTCAGTGCTCAGGAATCTGTGTGGAAGAGGATGCATAAAGATTATAAGAGACTGAGGTGGGGATGACTCCAAGAAAACAATGTCTTTGAGACAAAATGGGACTGATGCATATATCAACACAGAGGGACTCTAGTAGCACACAAAAAACCTGTACAAATTCAAGCCAGATAGGGTCCCAGCAGTGTAAGGGAATGTGGACATAGGATCCCACCTGTGATCAAGAAGCTATTTGCAACTGATACCCTCTGACAAAGGGAAATTCAGTTTTCTACAAGATGAACTCAAGGGTGTTTGTTTTGTTTTGTTTTGTTTTGTGTGTGTGTGTGTGTGTGTGTGTGTGTGTGTGTGTGTGTGAGAGAGAGAGAGAGAGAGAGAGAGAGAGAGAGAGAGAGAGACTTTTGTTTTTTGGGTTTTTCTCTTTGTCTTTTCCAGGATTTTTGTTGTTGTCTGTTTATTTGTTTTGATTTTTGGTTTTTGTGATTCTTTGGAAAGAGTGATGGGGGAGAAAAAGAACATAGAGTTGGGTGAGTAGGGAGGTATAGAGGATCTGAGAGAAGCTGGGAGAAAATAGTAAAAATATATTACAAAAGAAAATGTATTATGTATTCTTTATTTTGCATATGTGTTGTAATTCTTAGAACAGGCAAACCAGCCATGAAAGGTTAAATTTTAGCCTTCTACATCTGGAAATCTGGAAGTATAGATCCAGGTAACATGATTTGACTACCAGTGGCAATAAAACCCTGAATATAAATCCAAAGTTTCTTTGAAGTTCTTTATTTTTTCCACTATAATATACTACCTTTAGAGACTTTGAATATAGAATGTATCAATATTAAACATGATATTATAATAATCATAGAGAAACACAAATAAATGGTTTTAGCTTTTAAAAAATAGTTATCTGTAATGCTTTGCTATTTATTCTGTATTTTCTCCTTTCTTCGCAAGTGTATGTACTATGTGCATATGTGAGTCCTAGGTTCATATTGGGAATCTTCCTCAATTTCTCTTCCATATTATTTCTTTGAGAGGGTTGCTCAACTGAACCCAGAGCTCACCAATGTGGCTATTCCTGATATCCAGCTTTCTCTGGGGGAGTCCCTCTTTGCCATCCAAAGCTGGAACTGTAGGTGAGCCACCATGCTCATCGGGCATCTATGTGAGGTCTACAAGTTTGAACTTGAGTCTTCTTCATTTTGGGACAAGAATTTTGACCTCTGAGCCATTTGCTCAGTCCCTATTTTACAATTTAAAAAATCCTCTTTTGAGCTGGACATGATGAAGCATACTCATATCCCCAGTACTCCCAGGGGTATATGAGGAGGACCAGTATTCTGAGGTCTTCTTCAGCTATACAGTGAGCTAGATTAGCTAGACTGGATCTCTTGAGACCCTGTCTTCATCATTTTCCCATTTTTCTTTCAACATCACTTTTAGAATGTGCAAAATATTCTTATTCTCAATAATTGTAATTTACTTTAAAAGTAAATTGTTTTCTGGCTAGATATAATAGTGTACACCTGTAATGCTTGTACTATGAGAGCAGGAGGAGCAGGCATTCAAAATTACTCTTGTATACACAGCAAGTTTGAAACTAGCTTGAGCGACATGAGACTGTCTCAAATAAAAATAAACAAACAAACAAAAACAGTCTGAAGGTAGTTGATAGAGGCAGATACAGCAAACATTAGGTGGAGCTCAGGAGAATCCTACAGGATAGGGGAAAAAAGGACTGTAGGAGTCGGAGGGATCAAGAACATCACACACACACACACACAAACCTATAGAATTGACTAATCTAGGCTCATAGGAGCTCACAAAGTCTAAACCTACAACCAAGGAACCTGCATGGGACTGACCTTGGATGTCTGCATATATGTTACAGTGTGTAGCTTGATCTTCTTGTGGGACTTCTTGTGGGGTCAGATATCTTTGCCAAGCATGGTGACACACACCTTTAATTACTTTAAAAGTAAATTGTTTTCTGGCTAGATATAATAGTGTACACCTGTAATGCTTGTACTCAGGAGGCAGAGGCAGGCAGATGTCTGTGTGTTCAAGGCCGGTGTGATCTACATTGTGAGTCCAAGTACAGCTAGAACTATGTAGAAAGATCCTGCCGCAAAAAATAATTTCAGATATCCCAGTTCCCACCAAAGGACTGAAAAGTTGCATGAATGTAGACTAGGATCTGTCATTAGAAAACCCAAATACTGCAGCAATTCTTGTATTTTCCCCCAAGACAGGGTCTTACTATGTAGCCCTGGCTGTCCTGGAACTCACTATGTAGACCAGTTTGGCCTTGAACTCAGAGCTCAGAGCTCAGCCTTTTGAGTGCTAGGATTAAAGACCTGTGCCATTGCACTAGCTGCAGTAATTCTTGAAACTGATTTTTTTGTAGGTAGCTCTTGTTCTTTCTGTTTTTCTCCTTCATTGTCCTATATGGATCAGTCACTCAAGTAAGAGCTTTTCTATGTTACAAATAATAAAAATGAACTCTTGTATTATTAATTGAATTACTCTTTTTGTCCTTCTACTTAGGAAGTTTAGCCTTAGGAGATCTAATCTTATTAGTGGTTCCATACCTCACATCATTGGGGGAGAGGTTGAGGAGCAAACAGTTGAAGAGATCACAATACTCCCCAAATGCTACAAGTCTTTCCCAGACAAGGATCTGAGTCTTTCATTTATTGTCTGCCCTAGATATATATTTGGAAATTTGAAGAGACACTGAGACCCCTAAGTTCTTCTTTTTTAAAAAATCACACACCCAAAAGAATGATAAAAAAGACTTCTATATCCATGATAAAATTAGAGAGTCTTTTGGAAACCACACTGTAGCAGATGCTGTTGAGAAAAACCAGGTGCCATTTGTGGTGCCATTTACATTGAAATGCTATTGCAAAAACCCGGTCTGCCCAGCAAGCAGAAGGACCCTTATGTATGTTCTAGTTGGAAAGGTTATCTTTGAGATGGTGAGGGAGGAAGAAGAACAAAGATGAATAGCATTATGATCTGCTTTTAGGACATTCACTAGAACATTGGCTAGCTACAGGAAACCCTGCTCAAGGTTGGGGAGATCAAAGTGGGTATGACTCAGCTGCTTAGGGCTGGGTCCTAACACTTTGTTCCTCTGGGAGTGGGGCTGGAGGTTTATTACTATTATAGAGCTACTCCTTGGCATTGGCTCTGAGAATTTAACATGTGACAAAGTTTTCTATATTGTTACAAGTGTGGTTCAGCTAGTCACGCACAAGAGAATAGTGACCAAATAGCAAACTGCTCCCAGTAAACAATCAGTTCTGTGTTGAGTGGACTGCTGCCAAGAATACAGAGACTTGGTGCTTTGTGTAGACATGATCAGGAATTCCCAGCCATAGAAAAAGGATTACCCAACTCTGCTGGGCTGCTCCAGAGCGGGAACTCCACACTCTGTTGCCAGTAGCTTGGTATTTTAAACTTCTGAAGATGAACTTTTCTTAATCAACAGTTCCCTTGCAAGCAACCAATCCCAGTCAGGGGAATATAAGCTTCGCAGAAGAGGTCAGAAAATGAGCCAGACCTCTGATGTAAATCCTCTGGATTTATGAGTATAGGTTCTTAGAAACTCTAACCTAGCTCTTAATGGAAAATGAAGAATTTGGGATACAGGTTTGGAGAGGACAAGTATTTACCAAATAGTCTCTCTCTCTCTCTCTCTCTCTCTCTCTCTCTCTCTCTCTCTCTCTCTCTCTCTCTCTCTCTCTCTCTGTGTGTGTGTGTGTGTGTGTGTGCAACTTAATCTCTTTGTCCTCTAGTAGTGACTGTGTTCTGTCCATTACCTAGCTGGATAGAGGCAGGGTGGGTTCTTTCTTGCTATTCAGTGCTATTTATAACCAACCCCTTCCTTTTTCTTAACCTCATCTCTAATTTTAAATCTTGTAATGATTTACCACTAATGACTAAACCATTTACTGCTTTCCAACTTATATACATCTACCAATATGCAGATCTTTTCCTGAAATGCCTCAAAGTTTGGTATTCCTAGAAATGGCCAACCTGTTTGGTGGTTTTTTTTTTTTTTTTTTTTTTTTTTTTTTTTTTTTTTTTTTTTTTTTTTTTTTTTTTTTTTTTTTTTTTTTTTTTTTTTTTTTTTTTTTTTTTTTTTTTTTTTTTTTTTTTTTTTTTTTTTTTTTTTTTTTTGTCGTATTTTTCAGTGATTTCAGTGTTCTCCTGTATGATTTGTTTAATGCTCTCATTCTTTATTTCATTTCATGCGTATGGTTGTTTTGCCTGCATGCATGTTTGTTCACTATGTGTGTGCCTGGTGCTCACAGAAGTAAGAAGAGGGTGTCAGATACCCTGGCAGACCTATTTTTGTTTCCGGAGTTACGGATCAGAGACTATGCCTTGGCTGCCCTAACAAACTGGTCTTGGCCAAACATCTGTGATTACATTAAAAATGAAAATCAGAAAATGACTGGGTAGTGGTTGTGCATGCCTTTAATCCCAGCATCCAGGAGGCAGAGTCTTCATGAGTTCAAGACCAGCCTGGTCTACAGAGCTAGTTCCAGGACAGTCAAGGCTACATAGAGAAACCCTGTCTTGAAAAACCAAAAACAAACAAACAAACAAAAAAAGAAAAGAGAAAAAAAAAGCAGAAAATGATTTATTCAATGTGATCACATTGGAAAGAGTGGGAAAAGGTCCACATTTCAGGGGTCCAAACATGAGAATAAGGTTTAAACAGAAGGCATACTTAAGCAATCCTGACCAAGGTATAGTTGTTGACTATCTTTGCTTCCTGCAAGGTGGGTCTGACAAGTTACTGGCACTCTGTGAAATCCCTTTCTGATTTCTAAGAATCAAGTTCCCTGAGAGCTGCACAGTAGGCTTCAGCGTTTTCCTTCTCCAATCATGAGATTCTTGGAGGAATGCTCAATTCCCTGGGGCTAGTTTGTTTCAACAGTCCAGACAGTCATAGTTAGGGACACAAATGTCTCTTTAGAATATCCTTATCCTTTCCCCGCAAGACAATTACAATCTATCTATACTCATTGACTAGTGAGTCATGGATTTGGATCTATAGGATAACTCTGAGATCTACCCTTTTGGTTCAGAACTCTCCTCCAGGCACTTTTATCCTATTATGTTTTTGGAAGTTGATTACTTAAGTAAAACTTTGTTCTCAACTTCTGATCTTCCCCCATTCCAACCCTATTCCGTCACCATCATCATCTCTTCAGTAGAAAACAATCCTATCCTGTACTCTCAAGGGAAAACCGTAGTTTTCCACCCACAATGCAAAATATATAAGTAGACATTCAACAGGTCCTGAAAATCTTGCTTCCCAAATATATTCAGAATCCCACCAAAATAAATAAATAAATTTCAGATGACTACAACGCCTGGACCGACGGAATGCTGGCGGCAGCCTCACGAACCTCCTCTGGCCCTCCCATCCAAAGGCCAGGAAGCGGAATTGACGAAACCTCAGTGCCCGGATCCCCGCCCCTCTCACCTTCCCAGCTCAGTGGGACCCGGAAGGGGCAGGGCCCGTGTCCGACGCAGAGTGGCGGTTTGCTGGCTTGGCTTTCCGTAGCAGCCCGCGGAGTTTGAGTGTGAGGAGGTCCGGGTCCAGCCTTCGGTTTCCCCTGTCCAACTGCCCAGCTTCTCAGGTTCCCCGCCCTCCTGCACCAGCTCGGCGGAGTCGCGCTTCTCGCTGCAGCGAGTCATTTCTCAGACCTAAGTCCTGTCCCTAAGCCCACCTATGCTTATCTCTGGGCAGTTTTCCATCTCTCAAACCATCCTCGTTTCTCCTTCCCTTCATCTCCATTCCTTCCAGAAAGTAATTTTTTAAACCATTACCTCCTGTACTTTTTCCTCTTCTCTTTCTTCCTAACCAGAAGTCAGATGCCAGGAGCTATGGCGCCCCTCAAGAAACCTCGGAATCCCACCAAATTACCCCTGGCTTTAAACCCCATGAAGAGCAAGGATGTGTTGGCAGTATTGGCTGAGAGGAACCAGGCCATAGTACCAGTTGGGGCATGGGTGGAACCTGCCTCACCAAATTGCTCAGAAATCCCAGCGCATGTGAGTGTCAGTTGACCCAGCTACAATGATTGCTGCCCACCGTTTGTTTTTATTAGCTAATTTTTGTTGCTTAGAGGTGAACAACTGGAAGATGCTGTTTCTATTCTTTTGCAGATTATATTGTTGCGTAGGAATTTTACAATGTTGTTATTTTCCAGATATTATTTAAATACTTATTTACTTACTATTCAGGACACCATTTGTGAACCAGTAAATAGACTAGTTTATTTCATGAACTTGATTGTTTGCTGTGTAAGACATAGATACTATGTACATCTTTCAGACACTCTGTGATATGAATGACAGTTGGTCACACTTTAAATGTTTGATTAGTGGCTCAAAGTTTGTAAGCTTTTAAATGAAGACCAAGACAAAAGGAAGTAAGAAAATAGAAGAGAAAGGACTTAATCATGACAGAAACTCTGAGAAACTTCTTGTTCATCCCTTTTCTGATCTAAAGTAGGCCTTTTAGGATGTATTTGTTGACCAAATGAGGAAATATGGTCTTTGTTGGCCCCAAAAGAATAGAAATGCAGTAAATGCAGATAGGAGGAAGCATTTCAGATGAAGAGATGCCCTTTTGAAAGTTTACACTGGTAAATGGTTGAATGACTTCTCATGCAAACACATGTGAGCAGTTTTGCAAGTTTTTTGTTTAGTTTTGCTTAGTGTTTCTACAAACTGTTCCTTAGTTCTTTGTTAAAATTTGATTGTGCATAGAGAACAAATCATGTTCCACACCCCCTGTTTTTATATTAAATAAATATTGCCTAATATGTGTAGATACCCAGGACTCACTTATGGAATGCAGGAAATCTGCAATATTCTTAGTATAGACAAGGTACTAAACATGGGTGAAAAATATATTCTTAGTGCTCTTGATTTTAGGGGAGAAACAAGACACATTTGAACGTTATGTAAGGGTTTGGGAGATGGCTTGGCAGGTAGAAATCCTTGCTAGGCAAGACTGATGAACTGAGGTTCTAGTCTTGTAGTCAGGAGGTGGTATACATCTGTAATTCCCACACTCTTGTATTGAGATGGGAGACAGAGACAAGAAAATATGCCAGAAGCTTGTGGGCTGGGTAGCCTGGAATGAAGTAGCAGACAAGAGAGACCCTGCTTCAAAATGTGGAGGGAGAGAGCCATCTTCTGAAAAGTCCTCTGATATCTGTACATGAGATTATACCATGGCATGCACATGTGTACACACAAAGTAAATCTTAAACATTTTAAGTGTGGGGCTGGAGAGATGGCTCAGCAGTTAAGAGCATTGCAGTGGCTACTCATCCAGAATTCCCAGCACTCATAAGGCAGCTAACAACTGTTTTAAACTCCAGTCCCAGAGAATCTAAACCTCAGTTCCCTGAGGGCACGGCAAGCATGTGGTGTACAGAAATACATGCAGGCAAAATGCCCATACATATAAAAATTAAAAATATTTAAAAATTATAAATGGTTATATGTGATAGCTGTGAGGCAGCAGCAGGTGGATCTGAACTTGAGGCTACCTTGGGAGTTCCAAGGCAGACAGTAAGACCCTCTCTCAAAAAACAAAAACCCAAAGCATCAACTCCCTCCAGTTAGGTTAATAACAATGCAACTTAGTATGTTCATTTTTACTTATGTCTATCGTGTTTATAGTTACATATTCATTTATTAATGCATACCTTGCCACCTTTCAGGAAGGAATTTAAGAGTTGGACTGCATGTGTTTAAGTGCTAAGAATATCTCACTTAATCAAAGAAGAAATACAACTGGGTTAGCATAACCCCAGGAAAGTTTTAAGGAATCTGGATAAGTAGGAATGATATGGTTCTCCTGTAGAGGGGTTGAAGACAATCGGAGGTAAGCAGGCAGTGTTTAGTGTTTAGGCTGGGTTAGAGTGATTGAAGGGAAGGCCTAATAGCTGACAGGATTTGAAAATAAGGGCAGTGGCAAACTATAGGAAGTCTTGGAGAATATTTATCTTATTCACTATTTAATATTTATAGATATATTCCATGACCAAACTGCTTTAATGAGATTAATTGCCTCAAAGTTTTAAGGGTTATGGAGAGATTAGATTTAAGGGAACAGATTAGAATAAATTAAAACAATTTAGACATGGAACATATCAAAATTTTCTTACTAATAGGGAATGAAGGAGGGAAAGCCCTAAAAAGGTGAGTGAAATGGGAATCAATAAATAAAAATGGTACAGAGTTCTTTTATTACTAAAGTCAGTTACTTTAAAAACTTTAATTCCATCTATTTATTTGTGTTTGTGTGTAGTGTGGAGGTCAGAAGACTTGTGGAAATTGGTTCTCTCCTCCCCCCGTCTGGGTTTTGGTGATGGAACTCAGCTCATCAGAGCCCAGATACCTGCTGGGCTATCTCACTGGCTCAATACATCTTTTTAATTACTAAGATACTTTATAATAATAAATAGTAATACCAAACTGTTCAAAATTTGTTACCATCACCCCTTTTTTGTTTAAAATAGTTTTTTAAGTTTACATACATTCAGAATATTGAAGTTTTGAAACATGTACAAATTGTCTTCTTTCCTTTTTATTCTATTATTCTATTATCAGCTCCAGTCAAGGGGAGTTTGATCAAGTATCTGGTAGAACTTTTTATTACTTTAGCCTATTTATTTATCATTAAATATTAATAGACACAACATTGTCAATTCGAAGATGCAGTAAGTAGTTACTTGGCTACTGTAAGGACATACCTATTCTAAAGAAGAACTTAAAATTCCAAAAGGGTCTTCAGGGTTCATAAAAGCTTCAGAGCTTCAGAACTTTATTTTTCATTTCTCTTTGGTAATTAAATTATTATGAAAAGTCACTATTGTCTTATAAACAATCTCTCTTGCATATTACACCCTCTCATTTTCTTGTTATATAACTAAATATTAAACCATAGTGACATAAAACAGATAATACTGTGTGTCAGGAGTTTATATAGAGTAAGGTGGCATGTCTTTTATGTGCTTCACTATCCTGAGCCTCAGCTCAATGGCTGAAGTAAGTGAGTATATTTGGGACAGCTTCATGGGTTCTGGCTGTTAATGTTCTTGGTTCTTGGTAGGCTATCATGTCCAGTAAGGGTTTTTTATGTGTGGCATTTGGGCTAGGATGACTAGAATACCTAGGATATTCTGGCTGGATATCTTTCCATGCCATATGACTAGTTTGGCTAGCTGTGCTTCCCTCTAACATGGGAGTCTCAGAATGGTCAGAATTTTGTGCCACTGTCTTTCCCCATTTTGACCAGTCCAGAGCTTGAGTAGAAGTTGCTTAAGTTGTTGTGGAAGTAATAGACCCAACATTTCTGCCTCATTCTATTATTTATACATAGATAAAGTTCAATGTGGGCAAAGACTGCACAATAGTATCAGTACCAAGAGATTTGATTTATTTAGATTTATATAATTTTTAAAATTTATTTTATGTGAATTGGTGTTTTGCCTGCATGTATAACTGTGTAAGGGTGTCAGATCTTGGAATTACAGACAGTTGTTAGCTGCCATGTGGATGCTGGGAATCGAACTCAGGTCCTTCGGAAGAACAGTCAGTGCTCTTAACCGCAGAGCCATCTCTCCAGCCCCAGATTTATATTATTTTAAGGACTAGTTTCTGTATAATTTAAGCATCATTTTCATCATATGTAAGTTATCCAAAGAAAAGAATGTTTAAACATTTTCTTCCCTCAGAATTTATAATCTAGGAGAGTTAGTGCTATATTTTATTTCATTAAAATGAAAGGTGCTATAGCATAAGAGCTCAGAGCAAAGTGCTGAATAGTCTTGAAGACTAAGAAGGCCTTTACTAGATGGGTGAGAGGAAAGCTATGTTAAAAATAGAGTGAAAGGCACTTGGGAGACAGAGACAGGAGGTTGAGATCAGCATCAACTATGTAGTGGACTGCAGGCTAGCTGGAGCTATAATAGAGACATACTGCCCTCCACCTAAAAAGGGTGGCTAATTCTAGATAGGAAGGCACTGTACAGTGGGAACATGTCTGGTAAATGGCGAGCAATATCTACTGTTTACTAATATTAGAAGCCGTAACACAAATGGGTCAAGATCAATTCATTAAGAATTAATAAAGACATCTTTGGTTTTAGTTGAATAAAACATTAAGATTTGGCATAAATATTCACAAATTTTATTTTTTAAAAACTTCCGACGTGCTTTGAGTTCTTGGGACTCACTAGCTACACTTAGATCAGTGGTTTTGAACTGACTTTTTTTGCTCTTCTGGTGACTGGTTTATAGAACTGAGTTTTTGTTCTGCACAATTACATTTAACTTTTCTGTGTCCATGACATTCCTTGTGGGCAGAGTCGATGACATTTAAGTTTATTTTCTATCTTTTGTCTTTTAAGACTTCAGCATACATGATTGAGAAGGAAATAAAGGAGCAGCAACGGAAGAAACAGGAATCTTTGAAACATTTTCAGAGACAAGTCAGACAGCGCGTGAGTCAGCGAGTTAAGCTGAGGAAAGAGCAGCAGCTTCAGAAGTCTTACAGAGCAGTAAGTGAGCTTAGCCGTGAGGTGCTATCACAATCACTTCTGTCTTCATTCTGTGTTGTTGTTAAAATCCAGCTTTCTACTGAACAAGTCGGTTTTCATGTGGAGAAACTGGTCTTTATTCCTGTGTTGTTCTCACTTTCTTTTTTTCCTTTTATTAAATACTTGAAAAGAATGTCAGGATTTTGGGTGCAGATTTAAGCTTGAATTCCTTCTTTGTCACCTTTTACCCATGTGACTTTGGGGTAATTAGTTAAGTTTTCTAATTGCATAATAGTTTTCTTATTAATAAAATAGATGTTGAGTATGGCAGCTCATACCTATAATCTCAGTACTTGGGAGGCTGAGGCAGGAGGGCCTGGACTACATAATGAGACCCTGTCTCAAAGAAATAAATCAATATATACATATATATGATTTATGTATATCTAGGTGGTATATGTTATGTAGATATGATATATGTATTAAGGTTCTATAAAGGGATAGAACAGGTAGGGAATTTATTATAGTGGCTTACAGGCTATGGTCCGAGTATTCTAACAATGGCTGTCTTGGATGGAAAGCAGGACTACTGTAGTCATCCAATCCATGAAACTGCCTGTCTCAGCAGTCCCAGTCTGGCTCTAGAGTTCCAGAGGATTCTTAAAGAGCTGTCACTCTTTAGTCTATTTAGACTCCCAAAGACGTAGCTTCTAATACTAGTTAGTGAACAGGATGGATGAATTTGCCAAAGAGAATGAGAGCAAGCAGACAAAAAAACCAAAAGCTTCCTTCTTCTGTGCCTTTTTTTGGTGGCCCAATTTAGGGTGGGTCTTCCCACCTCAAATCATCCAATTAAGGATAGTCCTTCACAAGTATGCCCAGCTGTTTGGGTTTTTGTTGATTTGAGATGTAGTCAAGTTGACAGCCACAATTAACCATCACAATATGATATGATACTTAATCTTATAGTGTTGTCGAAGAACTGAGCGAGATAGTCTCGTTAAATTATTAACATATGGTAGGTGCCTGGTGAATTGGTTCGTCTGTCAAGCTAAGGCCTCCTGCCCTCTACTCTGTTGTTCTGGTTGAAAAATCTCACAGTTGCTAGAAGGGATTGTTATCAGATTGTGCTAGAAGGGAATAAAGTCTCATTACGCCTCCTTTTCCTTTGTGTAGGCAGAAAAGGAGGGCTTTATAGCCATGCAATGTTCAGATTCGACACTTTTAACTCTGAGGACAAGTGTTTTCCCCAGCAGTTTGAATGCTGCTATTGGAAGTTGTAGTTTACCCCCTTCCCAGGTGCTTGGGGATGCAACAGAGAATGGGGAGAATCAGAATCAGTTGTTTCAACAACAAGCTCAAGCTGTAAGTACAGGTACATTTCATTTTATATTTGTGATATTTCTCTCAGTCATTTAGCCTAAAGATGTTATATTTATGGTACAAAATAGAGATCAGGAGTTAACATACTGAATTTCACTTTTTTCTTATATGTATATGTATGGGTGTGCTGGCATGCTCACATTCATGTGTAGGCTTTTGCTTAGCATCAGTGTCCATCTTTTATATTGAGGCAGGGCCTCTCATTGAACCTGGTGCCTATTCTCTATCTCTGCCTCTCATGTGCTGGGATTTACACATGAACCACCAGCCTAGCTGGATTTTTAAATGAGTTCTGGGGATCTGAACCCTGATCTTTATAGTTGCACAGCAAGTTTTTTACCTGCTCAGCTATCTTCCCAGCCTCCAACTTTATTTTTTTATTGCCACTTTTTTTTTTTTGGAGGGAACTAGTATGATAGTGTTTATTTTTTATTTTTAAAAATTGTTTATTTATGGATTAATTGTTGTCTGGCTGGTAATGTCTTGCTATGTAGCTAGTCTAGGCTGACCTGAGACCCATAGTCCTATTTCTTCTGTCTTCCAAGTGCTGGGGTTATGCACATGAACCTCCATACTTTCCTAATTTATAAATATCTTGTTTACATTCATTTGTTTTTGATAAGACATTGTAGAACTATCTAAAGAAAGGTATTAAAAATTATTAGAGTCTTAAGTCAAAGAACATGAAATTTCCCAATTATATTGAAATTATGTTCTTTATATGTTATTGCCAGTTAATAGCTACAGACAGAAATGATCTTAACCCTTGATGCTAATGGATTCAATAATTAAAAGAATATTTTATTTTTTTATTTCCCATTTCTCTTTTAAACTAATTATCATAATAAAATTATCTACTATATACCAGGCAATAATATGCTAAATTGTTAGTATATCAGAATACTTGGAAAAAAAAATTAGTGAGTTTTTAAATGTATCTAAGGCTTAAAATTTGAAACATTGTGAGTCTTAGCATAGTCCCATCCAGTCAGTTCCTTCCTTGGTTACCCGAGGTTTTGTTGATGTGTTGTTTACTACTACTCTAAGAATTGTTCTTCATCCAGTTTGAAAACACATATTTAGGAATAGTGAGCAGAAATATGTGGTCAACAGTGACTACATGAAAATAAAAGCTGTTTTCTGAGTCCTGACATGGCTTCAGGGATTGACCTGACTGGGGGAGCGAGACACATGTATAGGGACACCTGTACAGAAAAGCTGGAGTCAAGTGGGTGGGACTCTCTGATGGAGAAGCTGCAGCACCCAAGAAGCTCAGCATGTTTATTATGTAGAGTTGAATGGTGAGGCAGGCTATTGCATGCAGCTGAATCAAGAAAGCAGGACTTACATTATACAGCTGGATCAAAGATGCTCGTTTAACTAATCTCAGGAGCCATCTCTGTAGGGGGATAGTCTCTAGGCCATAAATACCTGGGGGAGGGGGAGAAAGCTCTGTTGAACATTTTTACATACATTATCAGCAGCTGTACACGGAGCAGAGAAAGATCTGCAATCCCTCTGAACCTCACCCAGGGAACACTTTGCCACTTCCAAGGCATTGGAGTCATTGACAACATGGCTGTGTCCATGTTAACAACACACATTCACTCAAGATTTTACTCAGTTCTGCAGTTCTTGATCATAATCAAATTGTGCTATATGTATAAGTAGAGAGGGCTTTAGAAGGCACATACTATCATCTTTAAATTTTGTTTTGAGATTTCTTTTGCCTGAAACTCTTTTCTTTGTTTTAGGTATTTTGTGTTTTGTAGTAATTATTTTTATAGTTATTTTAATTTTCCTTTTAAAGTTTATAAATAGGAGCCAGATATAGTGATCCAAACTTAGAAGCCTTCGGTAGTCTGGAAAATAGAAAGTTTAATACCTTATAGACTCTACCTTAATAAAAAAGAAAAAATAACAAAGAATTTCTTAAACTAGATACTGTTATAGTATAAGAGAAGAGTGAAGGATAGATCGAGTCTTTACCATCATGATTATAACTGTAAATCTCATTGTAATAAGGATTATTTTTCTGTAGAACACTCTGCATGGCTAGAACACATCAGTCAGTATGCAAGTGAACATGTATTTGTTAAGCATTGTAGGTGGGTACTAATATGTGAAGTAGGACCCTGTATGGGTTCATGTTTCCAGGCTGATACACTATAGTCTCTTATACCCCAAATCTAGCAAGTAATATAGACATATTTGATGTACCTGACCAAAAAAGTTGTGCCATGGGAATTCCAAATTTTAACATTCTAAGGAAATAGTACAGAGAGTTCATGCAAGAGATGGAATTGAACCGTTTGTTTTGAATTGGGATGCTGAACTGAATTGATAAATTCAAGAGACTTTTTGAGATAAAAACAGTCAAAAGTGTAGGATCTGTAATATGCTTGGTTTGGTATGTTCTAGAATAAGTGATGAAATCTTTCTAGTTGGTCGTTTATAAGGGAAAATAACAGAGAAATGAAGTGAGACAGGAAATCAGGTTATAAGGAGCATTTGTATTATGAAAGTTTAAAAGTTTGTATACCTTTTCATTGTTTTTTTTTTTGAAAAGGATGACTTAGTGAAAGATGTTTGGGGACTGATTTGGTCTTGTGAACTTTTGCTCACACAGCCCTATGGCAATGGTTGTATTTATTCTTGCCATTTCTATTGCACTTTTAATCCACTAGATGTCATTATGAAACCAGGCAAATTGTTGGAAAATTAACTCCATTACGTGTAGAACTGAGTAGATAATGGCATCATAATTTAGTTTCTGGATATTAGTGAACTTTCAGTATTTGTTTCTTTAAACTATAGAAAAATAGGGTATTGAGGTAGGGATTTTAAGTTGGCTGCTACAGAGATCCACTTACCTCTGCCTCCAGAGTCCTGGGATTAAAGTTGTGTGCCAACCACACCTGACTGGCATTGGGTTTTAAAGCTTTAATCTGACATTGAAATATTTAAGGATGAAGTAATTTGACATCTGGAATATACTTAATATAAGAATCAGCTAGTGTCTTAAACATTTTGCTGTTGCTGTGATAAAACACCTTGACAAAAACAACTTAAGGGCAGAAAGAGCTTATTGTGGCTTAGACTTCCAGGGGCATGCAGTCCAGTGTGGCTGGAAAGGCATGGTGGAGGAGCAGGAGGTTAGCCGGTCACATTGCAGTCTGAAGGAAGGGCAGCAGTGCTGTAAAACCTCAAGGCTTAGCTCCAGTGACCTGCTTCCTTCAGAGAAGTTCCATATCCTAAAGGTTCCACTATTTTCTCAAATGGCATTTTAGGGATCAAGTATTCAAACAAGCGAGCCTGTGTGGGGCATTTACATTCAAACCACAGGATGTAGAGAGTTAAAGGCAAGGCAAGTTTGTCCAGGAGTTAATGCTGAGTCTGGATTATATGCTTGAATTTTAGATATTTAATTACAGTTCCCTTAAAAAAAAAATTAGGAGTAGGCTGGAGAGATGATTCATAGATTAAGAGCATTGGCAAGAATTTAGATTCAATTCCCGGTATTCACATGGCAGTTTACAGCTGTCTGTGACTCCAGTTCCAGACAATCTGGTGCCCTCTTCTGCCCTCTGCAGGCACTGCACTCACATAGTTAAAAGACACACATGTAAGGTATAATGCCCATACATAGAAAATTAGGATGAATAAAGCTAAAAAAAAAAACAAAACAAAAATACATGAAATAATTCTAAAAATATTTTTTAAGATGAAATAAATTAGCATTTTTAGGGGCCAGTGGCTCTGTAGGGAAAGCACTTGCTGTCACGCCTAATGGTCTGAGTTCAATCTGAAGGACTCACACAGTGAAAGGAGAAAACCAACTTGTGCAGACTGTCTCTGGCCTTTGTATTTCAACTGGGATTTGGGCTACTGTTGTGCTGTGTTTAACAGGTGAAGGTACTTGCCTTCAAGCCTGAAGACCTCAATTTGATATCTGTACTCACATGGTGGAGAGAGAACCAATTCCCACAAGTTGTCCTCAGTCCTCCATGCATTCACAGGGACATGCACAACTGTATGCACGCGGCGCGCACACACACACACACACACAAATTAACTTCAGTTAAATAACAAATGTGTTTTGGCTAGTTTTTCTCTTTGTGTCTCTACCCAGCCTCCTATCTACTAGCACTTGGTAGTTCCTTCCTGCTGAAAGGCTAATTATGATTAGGAGCCTAAACTAAGGAACTAGAGCCACAGAGCAGGAAGAAGTTTCAAGTGGCCATGACCCTTTTTGTTAGCACTGACTTATCATTAAGGACTTGTTACCTGTGGTGTCTCTTGTTCATTTCATTTAGGTTCCATCTTAAAAACATCTTACCATGTTTTCATGTGTGTGCACGCTGTATGCTGTACATAAGAGAAAACTGGATATAAAAGAAAACATAACGCTTTTGTCCGAGTCTGCTTTTATTATGTTTAACATGATGATCCCCACTTCTAGCCAATATGCAGATGACATTTTATTTCTCTTCATGGATGAATACAATTCCATTTGTGTATATCTATCATGTTTTCTTCATTCATTGATAAACATATGTGCAGGTTTCCTATCTTGGCTATTGTAAATAGTGTGCAGCAATAAAATGGATGTGCACCTCTCTCTGATATGTTGACTTAGATTCCTTTGGGTATAGACACAGGAATGCTAGATCGCATGATAGTTCTAGTTGCTGTTTCTGAGATGCTTCCACCTGACTTCCACTGTGGCTGCAGCAGTTTGTGTTTCTACCCATATAATGTTCCTTTCTCCTCACAGCCATGCTGGCATTCTGACTGGGTTTAGATTATAACTTCAAAGCAGCTTTAAAATATGTATTTCCCTGGTAGCTAAGGCCATTTAGCATTTGAAAAAAGATTTCTTGGCCATTTGTGTTTTTTCTTTTGAGAATTGTCTGCAGTCTATTTATTGAGTGGATGAGTCCCATTTTTTTTAATGTTTAACTTTTTCACTTCTTCATAGATTCTAGGTATTAATTTCTGTCAGATATGTGGTTAGTAAGGATATTTATTCTCTCATTCTGAAAGTTCATCACTCTCCCATTGTTTCTTTTGCTGTGTAGAAGTTCTTGAATCTCATGTAATCCCATTTGTCAGTTAATTCTTATAATAATTTCCTGTGCTATTGGAGTACTTTTAGAAATTCCTTAGAAATCTTGAAGTGTTTCAGTTCTCATATAAAGATCCTATATTTTATCCATTTTGATTTTTTTGTCACAGGAGTGTCATATGGATTTAATTTCATTCTTTTACATGCTATGTTGTTTTTATTCTCTTTTTACATCACCATTTTTCTAGCCTTTTCCTATCCTGGAAATAATTACTTTTTGTAGTTAAGATTCATTTTTTATTTTTTATTTTGGGTGTGTGTGGATTCAAGGAGGCTAGAAAAGAGCATCAGATCTTCTGGAGCTGGAATTAAAGGCAGTTGTGAGCCAGCCACTTGATGTGAATGCTGGAAACTGAACTCATCTTCTCTGGAAGAGAAGCAAGCACTTTTAATGACTCAGATTTCTCTCATCAGTACTTAAATGATGTGAAATAATTGTTTAATTATCTATAAGGTGCTGTCTGTCTTTTCTATTGATGTATACTATGACCATGGCAACTTATAGACAAAACAGCTTATTGGCATTTACAGTTTCAGAGGGTGAGTTCATGACCATCATGATGGGGAGTATGGCAGCAGGCAGGCATGGTCCTGCAGCAGTAGGGAGTCAGAGAGGAGAGAGAGATAACCAGGTATGGTATAGGCTTTCTAAACCTCAAAGTCCACCCTAAATGACATGCCTGCTCCAGTAATACCATACCTCCTAACCCTTCTGAAACAATTCCACCAACTGGGGACCAAGTAATCAAATATAAGAGCCTGTGGGACCATTTTTTATTCAGGCCACCATAGATACCATAGGCTAACCATGTAAGAGAAAATTTGTATCAGGAATATACACAGTTGGTGCTGAGGAATTGCACATTGGTTAAGAACACACTGATTCTACATAGTCAGTATGAGGCCAGCCTAGACATGAGACCTTATCTCAAACTCACTCCCCTACTACAAAATCAGAATAATTTGTAAATATACTGTATTATATTTAAATAAAATCAACTTATTGCATTGCACATATCTTAAATTGATAATAAGTTTCATAGCGACAAAGTAGGTAGCATTCTATATCTATTTAGCCCTATCTTTTCCTATGATCTACATAGTATTAATAGTTTTAGTTTGGTTATGTATTAATTCTGTCCTTCTGATGGGCTAAATTACATGAACAAATTAAAAGAGCTAAAGAATATACATACACACACACATATATTATAAATTTGTTAAATTTTACCCTGTATAACTGCTGAATGTTTTAAATTTGTTTTATCATATAATAATACTGGTCTGTATTTTGACATTTAAATCTTAGCATTTGTTAATATACTATAATTTTTGTTTCATTAGGCAAAAGTCTTTTTGCTAGTAATTAAAACTGTTTCTGAGCAGGACATGTCTCTTTCTGTTGTTAAATGAAGAAGACACTGTATCCAGACCTGTATTACTTGATATGTAGCTATTCAGCCATTGTTCCAAGTATCTAAGGCTGGGAGGAAGCTACCCTTCTTTAGTAGAGCTTGTAAGATGCCCGTTTTCCTCAGAAGGCACTTGAAATGGCTGCTTTTCATATACAGTATACTGTATCAGAGTATAGAAGTGTATACTTGTGTTCTCTACCTAAGGTCTGAAATAGTGTGTGTGTAACAATATAAACAAATAAAGAATAAGGTATATATAATGTCCATATTTTAAAAACAGAAGAATTTTAGACATTTCTGCATTTCTCTCTCCTCAAAAGCTACTATTTGTTTGTTTGTTTTTGTTTTATGTTTTGGTAGTAACATTCATGTTTCTAAGTAATAAGCTGTCTTGTGACAAAACTTTAGCTGTAGAAACACAACACACAACAAACCAAAGTACAGATACCACCAAAGTCCAATTTGATGAACCACTGTGTTTAATGGATTACTTCCAGGAGTTTAGGTGAGGAGTTACTTTCAGGAACAGAAAGACTGAAAGACAGCTGCATCGCCAAGGCCCACCCAGCATGGGTGCCAGCTCACACAGCTGGGACCTGGAGCACACTGCAGTCCAGGTGCCTCAGTTGGTTTAAACCTTTTCTTGGCATCTGGTCTGTTCTGAGTTGTATTTGCAGGTTTTCTTCTCTTGAGAGATTTTTAAATTTTTTTCAAACTCAGCTTGTGTGAGTCCTGGCAGCTCAGCTGTCTTGGTCAGCTGTCTTATGTGCAGCTCAGTGTCTGAGGTGAACTCTCAGATTTGATTCCTTACTCTGTCAGGGAAGGACCTAGTGAAAATGGTCAGCTTCAGGGACTTCCTGAGGCTATTTTGGAAGAGTTCCCTGGGGGATAGAATGTTTCAATTTCAGAGGAAACTGTGGCACAACTAAAGCATATGGTAGAGATTCTTAGTGATGTCACACTAGGAAAGATGAGAATATGGCTCATATATTTTTTCCTTTTGCCATTACACACATACTTTTCCATCCTTTACCCTCTCTTTATATTACTATATTAAAATTTTGCTTAGATTGAGATTCAGCATTTGCATTATCATTGCCATAAATATTAATTATAGCTGAGTCAGGTGGTAACTGCAATTTTTATCTGAAGTTATATTGATTTTTTTTTATTTGCTGGGTTTTCTGTACAGTTATGAATTTTTCATCTTTACTAGGGAATTATTTGTTTTATAAATTATTATTTTTATTTATACTGATGTTTGTGTTGGGGATAGGGCTCATGGAAGCAAGAAGAGGGCATCAAATCCTTTAGAGCTAAAGTTAAGGCAGTAGAGAGTACCTGACATGGGTGGTGGGACTGAACTCAGTCAGGCTTTTCGGAAGAACAATGTGTGCTCCTAGTAGCTCAGCCATTTTATAGCCCATTTGTTTGTTTTGAGGCATCTTACTCTTAGCTGAGGCTGGTCTGGAACTTACTCATTAGCTGAGGCTGGCCTTGAAATTGCAACAGTCTTCCTGCCCAAGTTCCCAGGTGTTGGGATTACTGGCATAAGCCACTACAACCAGCTCCATCAAAGAAGCTTAAGTTGGCTAATTATTCAGTGCTAGTCTGTTAATAGTAAACAGCTGTAAAAGATTGAGTTGTGTGTCTAGTTTTGTATAAGACAGACATTAAATTTTTATTCTGAATATATTTCTAGACATACACATATAAGTATACATGCATACACAGTAATCACTATTATCTTACAGATGTTCTTTTATAGTAATTTCTTTTAGTTATCAAATAATTTTATATTAGTAATAGCTATTTTCTGTGTTTTTGTGTTATGAATATTAACTTTGGTTCTTTCATTAGTTACATTTTTTTGTGCCTGCTGTAACATATTACCTCAAACTTTTTTTTGTTTTGTTTTTGAGACAGTGTCTCACTCAGTAATCAAGAACAGTTTTAAGTTCACTAGATAGTCTAGGCTGTCTTTGCACTCATCTTTTTGCCTCAGCATCTCAAGATCTTTGACTATAATAGGTATGTGCCAACACACCCAGATTACCCAGATACTTAGATGGCTAAGTATCATGTATTTGCTGAGGGTTTAGAGGCTAGACATCTAAACTGAGTTTCATGCTCCTAATCAAGGAATCAGCAGGGTCAACTTCCCACAAATTTTAGAAGAAAATATGTTCCTTGATTTTCCTAGCTTTTGGTGTTTATCTGCTGCTGTTCCTTTTTTATAGCTACATTCTGTGAACCTTTGTCTGCTTCTTCATATCATATTCTCTGAGCCTTCCTCTACTGTTCTCTTACAAGGGCACTTGTGGTGGCAGTCAGTGCCCATTTGGATAATCTGAGATTGTTTGCAGATATTAGTACCTATAACCTCATCAGCAAGGGCCTTTTTGCCTTATAAAGTGCCATTTAGAGTTCCAGGGATTAGGATCTACTATTTTTGGCTGGCCAATATTCAGACTGTTCTAGTTCTTGTCATTGAAAACAGCTTTCACAAGGTTGAGATTTGGCAAAGAGTTAGGATAATGAAGGAAAAATAAAATACAATGCTTTTTTTTTTTTTTTTTTTTTTTGGCTGCTGGACCAGTTGACAAATGTGCCTAAGAGTTGGAATCTAATAGAAATTAGTAATTGATGGGAAATGATTTTAGATTCTATAATAAGAGTATAATGGACTTTTGGAATCTTTGGCCTTATGGTATGGGTCATTGAAACCTATTCTACATGGCAGTGAATAAAGCAGCATGTGCCTCACTATACATTGTTTAACTCCAACTGCACAGAATGTCTTTTTGCATTGTGAATAAGTATCTTGATTTCTGTAGCCACTCTGCACTTGATCCAGAAGTCTTTCTTTTGGTAGAACAAAGAGTAATTTTTTTTTTTTCCATTTAGAGTTTTATTGGAGAGTTTGGATATCTAGAGAAGGGTGGGGGAAGGGAGAAGAAGAAGAAAAAGAGGAGGGAGTAGAGAAAAAAAAAGGTGAACAAAGAGTAATTTTTCAAACTGGTTTACCTGGCTAGAGGTATAGACCTCTAGACGCAATGATTAAGGAGAAAAGTATACTGGGCTGATAGCAGGAGTGTTTTGTTGTTGTTATTTTTAATCATTAGCTCATTGTTAGTAAAAATTAGGTAGTAGTTTTTTTACATAGTTTTCCTCAAGGAAGACTTGATACCATTAACATTTTAATGGTGGGTTAGAAGTATTCCTAACCTTGATGTAATTTTTTAAGTTAGTGTGGTGATGTTTGTCTTTTTCTTATGCTTTGCTTATTCTAAAATTGAAAATGTTTTTTTTTCTTCTAAATGAACATTCTTTAAAGATTTGAGAGCGATAATAATAAATAAAATAAAAATAAAAAGGAAAACAGTTATTACTAAAGTCACTAGGATAAGGAGTGAATATAAAATCATATAATGGCCACATATTAGTTGTTTCTTAGAATAATTGAAACAGACTGGTTCTGTTATACAGTATTTACATTCTACATTAACTTAATATGATAGTCGGCTTTCATTGTCAACTTGGCATAATCTAGAATCACCTGGGAAGAGAGTTCCAATAAGGGATTGTATGCTTCGGGTTGGTCTTTGAGCAAGTCTGTGGAGGGTTGTTTCAGTTAAGTTCATTAACTGGGAAGAACCAGCCCTCTGTGGGCAGTACCATTCCCTAGGCCGGGGTCCTGAAGTATAACAAGAGTGAAGAAGTGAAGCTAGTGCAAGCAAGGAATCAAGTGAGCATGTGAGCTTTCATTTCTTTCCGTTGCTAATTGGGCATAATGTGATTAGGACTTTGGATTTCCTGACTTGACTTCCCTACAGTGATGGACTGTAACCTGGAATTGTAAACTGAAATAAACCATTTTCCCTCTAACCCATGAGTTGCCTTTGTCAGGGTATTTTTACCACAGCAACAGAAATGAAACTGGGATAGTTAAAGGCTTCCTAGAGGAAAAGGAAATCTGAGAAAAGGCTAGTGTTGGTTTTCAAATGAGGTAGATAGAGAAAAGATTTACGTAAATAAGAAAAGAGTTTTAGAGGATATGAAGTCTTATAACAAGGAGCAATAAAACATTTATGCAAGATGAAAAGAAGATAAGGTATGTATTTGCTCAATAATTTCTAAGTATATGTAAGTATTATTTTCCAATATTTTATGTATAAATGGTATATCTCATTTTAAATCAATTTGCTTAATAGAACTTAAATCAAGTCACGAAGTTACCCACTTTTATCTTGGAATAATAACAGCAATATTGTAAACACTGTCAGCAGACTAAAGTCTCCTTTGTAGGTAATCCTCTTGTCCTGAGCTTGGCATCTTTTAATAATAGAGACCTGTTTTCCTGTTGGAACATTTGGTGCATTTGGTATTAAGACTTTAACCTGTTTTTGTTTTCTTTTTTCCACCTTTCCTGGCAGCTTAGTCAGACTATGAAACAGGCACGTCACCAACTGGCTTCCTTTAAAACTGTGAGTGAAAAAAAGACATCAGTGTTTCTAAATGGTAGAAGAAAAAGCTCTTCTACCCAAGAGGTAAATTAATTTCTAATATGCTGTTTTCAAAAATATGTGAAAATATAGCTAGGGATTTATTTTTATATTAACATAATTTAGAAATGAAAAATAGTTGCTGTACTCTTCAATATTCCTTTAATAGAAAATGCTTGAATAAATTAAGGTATATCTAAATACAGCCATTTTTTTTAAAATTATATTTTGAAATAATCTCTGAAGACCAGGGAAAACTTTTAATTGAAAAAAGTAGGATATAAAATTACATATAATCTATAATCTTAATTTTAAAAATATATGAATTTGTTAAACAAATGTTAACAATAGGCTGTGGTGGTGCACACCTTTAATCCTAGCACCTGCAAGGCAGAGTCAGGCAGATTGCTCAGTTCAAGGCCAGCTTGTTTTATAGTTCTACAGAGTGGGTTCTAGGACAGCCAGGGCTACACAGAAAAATGCTGTCTCAACAGACAAAAAATAGTATTCACTATCATTAGAAGGTAAAACATACATACTAAAAAAAATTGGAAAAGAAGACAAGGAAATAAAAGTTATCTATAATATTCAAAACTTGGAGTTTTGAGACCTTGGAGTTGATTCTCAGCAAGTGCAAGGAAGGAAAGGAAAACCAGTATTATCTTCCTGTACCATAGCTATCCAAATGTTTGTCTTATTTTTATTTATCACACTTCTCATTTCATGTTCTCATTATTTGCTTGTTTATTATATACTTCCCTATTAGCATAGAAGCTTTCTGAGGGGTCTCTGTCCTTATTTTCACCAACATGTTAACACTTGGGTTTTTGGTTTTTTTGAAAGAGTCCTTTTCTGTGTAGCCCTGGCTGTCCTGGAGCTCACTCTGTAGACCAAGATGGCCTCAAACTCACAGAGGTCTGCCTGCCAAGGGCTGGGATTAAAAATGTGTGCCACCACTGTTCTGCATGGGTACAATTTTTAATAAAAGAGTCCATTTAATTCTAAACTTAAGTTTATAATTAAGCATTAGAAAGAAGTGTGTCCAGGCTTAAAGGTGTTTAAGCATATACTTGTAAAATTACATTGTTTAGCCATCCTACCTACTTCAGATTTTACTGGTTTGGATATTCACTTCTTGTGTTTTCATGTGTTTGCTCAATTTTGGCATTAACTTCCAAGTTTTGGTGACAGCATCTAGTAAAATAGACCCTTAGACTTTTTGGTGTGTTTCTGCCATCAACTGTCTCTCAGTTCTCTCCCCATTTGAGTACCTGCTTGGCATATGGCATGGACCATACACATTGTGTGCTGCTTAACTACAGCAGTACAGTCAGGGAATGTGTTGCTAGTCAATTTTCTTATTGTGTAAGACCACAATGCATACTTATCCAAACTAAAAATTACAGCATCATTCACTAGGTGACAGACTTAGGGACTACTACAAGATAGTTTTTTCCCCCCTAAATGTTTCAACACAGCCATCAAAGACATCTGTCTCTATGTTGGAATTGGCTGGATACTAAACTCTGATTGTCTTCCTCTTTAGTATTAATTAAAAACTTATTAAGTTTAAAAAGGAAATGGACATCTGTACTAGGCATAGTCATATGGTTGGCTTTTCTTACTATCCTGTTGTAACTTTTGAAATACTTTTGCTTTTGTGTCTTATATATTCTTAAACATGCCATGGATCTGGATTAGTAGAATAACTGGTATGTACTATGAGAAAAAGGACTGAACACTTTTAATAAACCAGGAAAAAAAGTGTTGTTAGTCCCTAAAGACTGATACTTTACATTATTTGGAATATACTTGGGCCTTTCAATTGTTTTTCCAGAGAAAGTACTGTTCACTGACCTGACTAAAATAATTAATCCTGTAGGAGAGTTAATCCTGAGATAACATCCTTGTACAAACCAGTTTCATACGTCAGAGGTGCCATATGAGTGTAATTTATTATTATTATAATGATAATGAGTTCAAACTTGCTGCTTGTTTCCAGAGATTGCCATATCCTTTTTCTAGATAAAGAATAGAAATAGATCTACTCCATGTAACTGGGAATGATCTATGAAATTAGTGAAACTCTTTTTAGACTTACACTTTTACTTATATCTGAACCTGTGTTCTACCTTCACATATGTATGAAGTGGAAACTGCCAGTCAGAAGGAATTACATTGTAACCCAGTTAAATTCTGTCTCCATTTTCTTAATAGGCGTTAGTGGCATTAAGGCCTATTTAATTGTCGCTGTCATTCAAAATTTGAGGTACAAGTACAACATGTTCTTGTTTGACCCTTGCCAAGTTGCCAAGACTGAAATTAAGTCTTTGTAATCGTTTGTGGCTAGAATAACTGCAAGTTGTCATTTCCAAAGTTTATATATTCTCCTAGTGTATTTTATTCCACATGTTGACATGTGATTTATTTGTATTGTTGAAGTAAAAATAATAATTGGGTTTTTTTAGTAGCTTAGAATAAAGCTACTAAGATTATTCTAGATCATTAATAAAGATTAAGAGAGTATCATGAGGACATTGCGTTTCCTAGACTATTTACGTATGGATTAACTTGTTTTACCTCCTCAGAAAGCACTTCTTAGGAAACCACCTTGCATCAAGACAAATAAAGAAACAAGAGAGGAGCCCGCTGTTAAGATCCACGGCAGCCCTTTAACTACAAAGCATTACCAGAACTTTATGGAAAGTCAGGTAGGGCAATGTAGATAGAAGCATATTGCCCATTTGTATCTCTTGTAAAGAAAATGCCTATTGAAATCTTTTTATTGTCAGGGTGTAAATGTTCTTTCTGTGTTGTGAATATATCTCCCTATTGTACAGTAGAATATGTAAATTTCTCCCATTCTGTAGACTATTGTTTCACTTTATTAGTAGCATCATTTATAGGCCCCAAACTTTAGTTCTGGAATGGTTTAATTTATTGTTGTCTTTTGTTGCTTGCACTTTTAGGGTTGTATCCCCGAGCCATTGATTACATGGGTTATGAAGTTTTATTCCTAGATCTTCTAAGTATACTGTAATTTTAGCTCTTAACTTTGAAGTCTGTATTCATCTTTAGTTAATTTTCATGAATAAGTTGGAAAAGGAGTCCACTTTATTCTTTTCTCCTGCCTGGCTAGTCCCATAGCCGCTTATGAAATAATTAGCTCAGATGCTTGATATTATAGTAACTGCTAGGCCAGTAGTTCAGGCTTATTACTATTGAGCTCTTACACTTAAATTAACCCATAATTATTATCTATGTAATTCCCAGTTATCTTAATACCATTTGTTAAAGTTATTCTTTTCCCATTGAATTTTCCTTGTCAGATATCAGTTCATTATAAATGTGAAGGCTTGTTTCTTACCCCTCATTTTTCTAATATTCTGTGTTAAGTTTCTAATTGCTTGTTAATTCAGTTTTGTTTGTTTGTTTTTAAACCAGCTGGCATTTTGATAGGGATTCTTAAGTATATAGATCACTTGTGAACTACAGTGTTAGAAATGTGGTCTGTGTGTGTGTGTGTGTGTGTGTGTGTGTGTGTGTGTGTGTATTCAATAAGATTTCAGTATATTGCCCAAGCTGGTCTCAACTTGTGGGCTTTTGTTTCTACCTTCAAAGTTCTGGGACTACAGATCTCCCACCAAATTCAACAATATTGTCAAAGAACAATATTGTCTCCCAGTATGAACATGGGATATCTTTTAATGTATTTAGATCTTTAATTTCTTTTAATAATGTTTTATAGTTTTAAGTGCACAGCCTGGTACTATAGTCAGAAGTTCTCTGTCCTGCCTGGCTAGTCCCATAGCCACTTATGAAATAATTAGCTCAGATGCTTGATATTATAGTAACTGCTAGGCCAGTAGTTCAGGCTTATTACTATTGAGCTCTTACACTTAAATTAACCCATAATTATTATCTATGTTTAGCCACATGGCTTGGTACCTTTACTCAATGCAGCTTTATCATATTGCTTCCTCTGCCTCTGGCTAGCATCTGTTGCTCTCCCTTGACTCTTGCCAGAATTCTCATAGCCCCACGTCTACTTCCTGCCTAGCTACTGACCAATCAGTGTTTTATTAAACTAATAGGAGTAAAAAATCTTTACAGTGTACAAAAGCATTATCCCACATTGTACTATATAAACATTCAATTACATTTGAATGCATTGTTCTGTTAGACTTTGTGCTATAGAAAGTCTGATTGTTTTAAGGTTTTATTATAAATATATAGTTTCTACTTTTAATAGCTGCATTTAGTGGGCTTTTTGGGTTGGTTTTTTTTTTTTTTTAATGTTTGCTTTTTCTTTAGGACTTTGGTTGTGGGGAAATTTCATCCGTTGTGACAGGTGAGAAAGAGAGAGAAGATTTGATGATGAGTTGCCAGCAGGATCTCCTTTCTGAAGACAAAGAAAAGACTGTCAGCAAAGTTCAGGTAATACAGTCCAAGTAAACTTATGGTCTTGGGGCACAAATCTATAATCTTAGCTGCTTTAGAGACTGAAGCAGAAGCATTACAACTTCAAAATCAGCCTGTGTTCAAGACCAGTCTGAAAATTTTGTGAGAACTTATCCCAAAATAAAAAGAAGATTGAGTATGTAGAAAGAGGTAGAGTGTTTGTTTAGCATCCATGAAGCCCTGATTTGGTCACCAGTAATGCAAAAAAAAAAAAAAAAAAAAAAAGTGGTTTAAAAAAAACCCTGTAACTTTAATTAGGGATTTATGAGATACTTAGGATTGTTGACTCAAGTTATTTTAAAGTTGGGAAAATGCTGAAGTTTCACCCTTGTAGTTTTGTTTGATTATGTTATCATTTAAGATTATTTTAGGACTCTTATGGAAAAACCTGGATTTTTGCTACCACCTAACAGTCTGTGTTTGTTATTTTTATTTTGTTTTAGAAAGTAAAATTTAAACATCCATTATTTGTTGTAATAAAAGAAGATGAACAAAAGCAATTAAATTTTCATAGCCTCCAGGCTATTCTTCCAGAAGCCCAGGGTTATCTTGTAGAAGTTCAAGGCAACTCTCCAGAATCCCAGAGTGATGTGATAGATGTTTTTAATGTTGAGTCCCAAGCTTCGAGTATTGAACCTAAAGCTCCAGGTGTTGTGCCAAACACCCAGGCTACTGGAACTGAGTTTAAGACCACAGAGCCAGAAGGCCAGGCTCTTACGACAGAACTTGAGGACATTCTTAAAGGCCAGACTGTTGTGCTAGATGGGAATATTGAGTTGGAAGCCCAGGATTTTTTACCCCCAAATCAGGCCTTTCTATCTAGAGACCAGAATTTTTTGCCCAAATGTCGAGACCAGAATTCTTTACCCAAAGACCACCATATTCTCCCTAAATCCTGGAATGTTCTACCTGAATGTCAGGACCAGCATTTTCTACCAGTAGACCAAGAATTTCTACCTAGAAACCAGTTTGCTTTACCTGAAGAACAGACTCATCCACTCAAATGTCAGAACCAGGATCTTCCACCTAAAGAACAGAGTTTCCTGCCCAGACACCAGTATATTTTACCTATATATCAGGACAGAAGAGGTCCACATGTTCTTCCTAAATGTCAGAATCATGATGTTCTTTCCAAAGACCAGAATAATCTACATAAATGTCAGGAGCAGGATCTTCCACTCCAAAGCCAGGTAAAATAGAGTGGGAAGGGGGTACAATAAGACGTTAGTGACTTGGTTTGTAAGAGGATCTGCAAAGGTTCTTCTCCAGGTGATTTGAAGATTCTTAGCTGGAAACAGAAGTTTCCTGGTTGATTTTCAAAATTCCAGGGTTCTTATAAAATGTTAAAGTAATGTTAGCAGTATATTTCCTCTATCTTGGAGATTTATGTGAAAAAATAATTCTGTATTAGGATAAATGTCTCTGGAAGCCATCCACTGTTTTGGCAGCTGGAAGTTGGAAAGAAACATTGCCCACAAGTACCCAGCTCTATCCCTTAACCCAGGTTCTAGGCCAGTTCTCTGCTAGAGGCCATTTAGGGCCAGAGGAAGAAGGGGCTGTGCAGAGAGAACAGTGTGTGGGGTTGTAGTTTGGCCAAATTCTCACCCAAGCTGACAATCTAAGCCAGCCTGTTATTCTTAACTAAGCAATCAGTGCATTGTGCTTGTTCTTTTTAAAGTAAATATGGTGAAACCAGAATCAGTTCTTAAAGGTAGACAGGAAGAGAGGCACTTCCTCTGATGTCTGTCGAGATCACTGTGGGCACCATCAGGTCTCCATCAGGAGCAAGGTACAGCAGAGAAAGGACAGATTGGTGGAAACTTAACTTTTTGGGGTTTAGTTTGGATCTTGCAAAGACTGTCAGCTGAACTTGAAAACTGACACAGGATGGCTTCCTGCCATTTTACCTCACATTACTCTAATGTTAAAAATTACCCTGAGTTTCTTAACTATTATTTCTATCATGCTATTCCTGCTAGACATTTTTTTTTTCTCTTTTAGGAAATTAACTTTAAGGAGCCATTCTCTGATATGACAGATGGGAAAGAGAAGGAAATCTTTTCTTTGGCAAGTTATCAGTGTCTACCTCCCAAACAACAAGTCCAAGATTTTATCAGGGACCAGGTAGGACAGAATGGTATTAGGAGGGCCTCTTCTAAGTCCTACTAGAATGACACTATGTTAAGAAGGATGTGTAAACTCTTTAACAATTCAATTCTTGCGCTTCTCTTTTTCTGTTCTATCTTGTACCTAATGGCACAAATAACTCTTTTTTAATAAATAGTAAGTCAAATAATTTTTTTATTCAAAAGACAAGAATTTTTTAATTTGCCAAGAATATTCTCTAATGCTAACTCCCACCATATTATCACAAACTTATTGCCCCAAAATGAAGAGTGTAAGAAATAGTAGTAGACCTTAAATCGTTTTAAGGTCTGATGAGTTTTTTTAGACTCTCTTGTGTGTGGTTTAGGATTAGGAATTAAAATCTAAAAAGTTGGATTAAAAATGTAGCACTGTCACTGATTTTGGGGCATCAAGATTTCCATGGAGTTCTCCTTAAAGCCTGCAAGATTTTGACTAGCCATTACCTTAGCTAATTGATTATTATTTTATTATTATTGCTATTATTACTGTTTTGTTACCTTTTAGGACATATTTATCAAGCAGCCCTCAACTTTTCTGAAAGGAGAGAGAGAGAGTGAGGAGCTACCTCTGGAGAGTCATCAGTATGCTCCACCTCAGATCCAGGACCAAGTCTTCCTTAGAGAACAGGTGAGAGCATCTCTAGAATGACAGCATATGACTTGGGGGGGGGGAAGACCATTCATTAAGCTAGCTTGTATGTAGAATGCATAGACTTATGACTAAGAGTAAAATGTCTAGGTATTTTGAAATGTGTTAAAATGGTCTGTGATTTAATTTAAAATACTCTTGAAAAACATTGGAGAAGGCACTAGAGAGACGACTTGGTAGTTAAGAGCACTGGCTGTTTTCCAGAGGAATCAGGTTCAGTTTCCAGAATCCATACTGTGGCTCACAGTCTTTTAGAGTTCCAGTTCCAGGAGATTCAGTGTCCCCTTCTGACTTGTACAGCACCAGGCATACATGTAGTGCTCAGCCATACACATATGCAAAACATTTATACATATAAGGTAAATTTTTTAAAAAGTTGGAGAAGACATAGATTTAAAAAAAAATAAAGATTGCTAGTAAGGAGTCCATAATGGATTCATTATACTATTTTGTTTCTACTTCATTGTATGTTTGGAATTTTTTATGAGACACACACACACACACACACACACACACACACACATACACGCACATGCGCGCGCACACACACAGCTCTGTTCTGTTTTGACTCTAGGATTTCTTCCTGTATTATAATAAGCCCATTATTTCTGCTGAGACAGTTTTGTTTTCCTTTTTGACCATGTGTATCAGAAGGACTTCGTCTTTGGGAAACATGGAAGATTGTAAGAGGAGTTGCTTTGGAGGACTGTGTACATGCTTAACACAGTATAAAGAGACCTAGCCTGTCTGGGAGAATGGTAGAGATATTTGTTCGTTGCAGCACATTCTGAATTTGCTTAGATTTGGGCCTGAGACTTGACAGGCAGTGAGTGCAGTAATCGCTTCAGGCATGTAGTGTTAAGGCCTACATGGGCAAACCACAGAAACAGACATTTTGTTACAGGCTTTAATTGCTGCTGTAGATGTTATCCTCATGTTTGGGCAATTTATATTGATATTTATGTTGTTTTTTAGTGCAGGAGCTTTGAGCAGCCATCATGTGATTTGATAGACAAAAGATGGAGACAGGAGTTATATCCAGAGTGCTATGGCTGTTGTTTACATGAAATTCAGGATCCAGGTTCTGCCAGCAAGCAGGTAGAGCAGAATTTAGTAAAGTGTAAGCAGTTTAGAGTTTGGGTTGGACTTTTTAGAAGTATGTTACTAACAAGGATATTGATATTATCCTTATTAATACTGACATTTAAGAAATGATAGCTTACCTTCATGAAGTATTAACTAGTCAAAATGTTTTTAGAAGTTGTATGCATTATGTTGCTGAATTCTCACAAAAACCTGAGAGGTAGATCCTGATATGATCCTTGTTTTATAGGTAAAATTTAAAATTATTTTGCAGATGGTATTAAGATTGTAGTAACACGAAATATTTCTACTTTTATGGTATAACACATCACAACACTCTGGCTTACTTGGATTACCTGGGACTATTACTTAAGCCTGTAGTATCAGTTTTATGTGAGCATTTACACAAATTGATGTGTATGTTTTAGAGCTTACATTTTAGGCAGCAGCCATCTGTTAATACAGCTGAAAAGTGGGGAGATGATTTGCATCTTAGTGGTCGTGAACATCTTCCACCCAGACACCAGAGAGCCACATGCAGCAGGCAACAGGTATGTGTGCTACTACAGATACCTTTAGCCTGAAAGCGGGAAGGCTGATCAAAAATCATGTTGCATTCAGGCAGTGCTGATGTACACCTTTGATCCTAGCACAGGAAGGCAGATCTCTGAGTTCAGAGGCAGCCTAGTCTACAGAGTAAGTTCTAGAACTGCCAGGGCTACACTGAGGAACCCTGTCTTGAAAAAGCAAACCAACCAAACAAAATTTTAAAAGCCCACATTTCTGTCAAGATTATTTTATTTCAGAGCTTGAACTGAAACTTGTTAACATAGTATTGGCCAGAATTTGGGAATTTTGAATTAAGACATCTAGTGTTTCAAGAAATGTCACAAGGCTATGGTCTATTAAGATTTCTTTATGGCTTATCTAAATTCTTATGTATTTCCTCTAAAAGTTTATTCTCAAATGATTTCTGTTTGTGGTTTTACGTATTTTAGAATCAAAGACTCTAGGTAGCTAGTAGTGTTAGGGTACCCGAAAGAAATAAAGAAATTTCCTCATGGCATTGCTAAGGAAGTCAGAATGATGGGGGGGGGGGGGAGTAGCGTAGAAAGTAAGATGTGGCCAAGGCTTCAGGAGTGTATTGCTGCCCTCTGTGACTTTTAGTTTGACCTGTAGGGTTGGCTGAAGGGAGTTCTGTCATGGCTTCTTCAACATTGTCACTAATGGCCCAAGATTTTGGGTTGTTTACATTTGTTTTTTTCGTTGGTCATGAGAGTCTCTTCCTTTTCCTTTATTGATTCTTTCTCTGTGTTAAGAATTAGATATAAAATGTCCCCAAAGGCTCTTTTGAAGGCTTGACTGGGTTATGAAGATACTGGCTTCCTAAATGGGAGGTGGGATCTAGTGCAGAAGAACATCACTAGGTGTGCATCTTGGAAGAATGTACCTAGTTCCCAGCCTCTGCCTATCTTACTCTTAATTTTTCCTATCCACTGTGAAATGTATTATTTTGCTCTACAGCATGCTCCTGCTATGATGCTCTATCATACAAATATATGGTTCCAGAAACAACACAGCCACATGAACATAGGCTGTCACTTCTGAAACTAAGTCAAAACAAATCATTGTTTTTATTGTTTTGTTTTGTTCTTTGAGACAGGGCTTCTCTGTGTAGCCCTGGCTGTCCTGGACCTTGCTCTGTAGACCAGGTTAGCCTTGAACTCACAGTGGTCCACCTGCCTCTGCTTCTTGAGTGCTGTGATTAAAGGCATGTGCCACACTACCTAGCCTGCCAAAACAAGTCTAAAGCCTCCCTTAGTTTACATTTTGTTGCTGTGATGAAAATGCTGGCTTAATTCATAACTCTTCAGATTTCAGCTTACTTAAATGGCCCTGCCTTCCCTGGCTACTATCAAAATCATGGCTCTCCCACCCCTTCTCCTATGTGGTTGGTTTGTTTTTTAATCTGTCTTTGTGTTCTATTTGGCTCCTCAGTATAAAACAACTTTCACTTATTTATTTATTTATACTTTTTTTTGAGATAGTCTCATAGATCAGGCTGTCCTCCAACTTGGTATGTAGTTGAGGATGACTTTGAATTCCTTATCTTCATAGTTGTAAGTAGAAATTTCTGTTCTGCCAGCAATTCCCAGATAAACCCAGAGACTTATTACCTTATAGATGCCCAGTTGACAGATCCCATCTTGTTTCTAGCTAACTTTTACATTTAAATTAACTCATATTTCTTATTTATGCTTTGCATGTGGCATGGTTTGTTACCTTATTTTCTACATATCCTTAGTGGCTGACTGACTGGCTTTTCCCCAGACTCCACCCTTCTTCCTCCCATCATTCTCCTAGTTTGCTTGTCCCACTTAAATTTCTGCCTTTCTATCAGCCAGTCAGTTTTTTATTTAAACCAATCCAAGTGACAAATCTTCACAGTGTACAAAAGAATTATTCCACAGCACCAAGTCAAACATTTGTTGAGTACTTACCAACATTAGCCATTATTGACCTATGGTTGGATACGCTGTGAAGAAGACCTAGCACTCAGACTTTCTGACAGTCTCAAAAAGAGGCTGGTATGTAACCAGATAGCTATTGATAGCAGCATAATTCCTGATAGAGGGAAGTCAAAAATCCTAGAAGACAGGCACCTAGGACTGTCCAAGTCGGGGTGAAGTTTTGTGGTTTGAATTTCTTTTTATCCTTCCATCACACAGGCCCTAAAAGTCCTCAACTTTAGAACAGTCTTTCTCTTCTTGCATTTCTAATCCAGTCTATTAGAGAAAACTTTTTACCAGTGCTTATGAATACTAATTTATACTTAGGATTTCTAAGCACAGCAGGGTTCCCAGAGCTGCCTAGCATTTTTCTTATTGCAACACTATACTCTCATTTCAAGTTTTATATATTATTTGTGTGTATGTATGTTTGTGTCTGTCTGTCTGTCTGGGTGTGTGGAGGCTTTTGTGGCAGGCAAGAGCCATCACCTGCCGAGCTGCTTTCTCTCTGATACCAAGCTGGGCACACATGCTAATCACAGCACTTGATGCAGGGGCAGGTGAATCTCTGAGTTCAAAGCTAGCCTGGTCTACATACTGATACTCTGTCTCAAGAAAAAAGAAAGAAAAAGGAGAGAAAGAATATGGGGTGGGGTTCAAAGCTTTCACACTGTCACTGCTATTATTAGTTATAGCTATTAATTTTTTTGCCAGTATTTACTATATTAAAGGAAGAATAGTTTCTTTTTGGATCTATATTCTATATTCTATTATTTTTTCTTATATACTCATTCCATTAATTATCCTATATTATGAATATATCTTAAGCTACTTCCCTTGTAAAGATGTTTTTAAGTGTTTTTCATTTAAACAAACAAACAAACAAACAAACAAAAATTTCTTTGGACCTGAGAGGTACTGATCATTGAATCATTGGTAGAGAGCTTGCCTAGCATTCACAAGGCCCTGGTTTCCTTCCCAGCACCACATATACACACACACAAAAAAAAGCAAAACACAAATAAACAAACAAAAACAAAAAGCAAGACTCCTCTTGAGTTCTGTAAACAGTGGTTTTAAAGATATATAATTCTTCATGATATTCCTTTTTTTAGCCTAATTGTGATCTGCAAATAATTTTACATTGTTATCATAGTCAGTTATTTAAAAAGAGTAATCAGTAATAACTAGCTCCTTTTTATATTCCACTAACTTGGACATATTAGCAGTTTCTTAATTGCCTATATTCTAATTACTGTCTTCACTAATACCCTTGAACTTAAATAGAAGGTCCCTGGGTTCATTCTTGCTAATAAATCAATGGATACTTTACTTCTTATTTGTTGCTGACTTTCTGCATTTGAAATAGTAAACTACTTGTTTCTGAAATCTTTCCTTTGTGAACAACCAGTTTCCAGATTCACTGCTAAAATTCTGTTTACATTTTTGAGCCTTCCTGCTTACTGAATTTGTTTCCTATCAGTGTGCTGTATTTTTTTTGAAAATTACTAAACAGCTCCTTCCCCAGTAATATTTACATCTATGACTTGAGCTACCAGATGATTTAAAAATAAGACTTAGAATACCCAGTGACCATCTCAGCTTTTGTATTCTACAGGTATCTCAATGGAATGTGTGCTGAGTGGCCCTTTCACAACAGTTTGCCCACTTCAGTGTGCAAGCTGTAATTCTAAGGGTTATTTATATATCTCCTCTGTTCCTTCATCTTATGTCCTTTTTAAATTAAAAATATTATTATTGTTGTGTGTTTATGACATGATGTAAATGTGAGTTTACATTTCATGGAGTATGTGTGGAAGTCAGAAACCCTTTTGTAGAGTCAGTATCCTCATTAGCTTCACTTGCCACCTTGACCCACCTGAGAAGTAGGACCCTCAGCTGAGAAATTGCCTCCATCAGATAGGCCTTTGGGCATGTCTCAGGGGAATTTTCTTTTTTGCTAATTGATGTAGGAAGGCCCAGCCCACTGTGGGTGAAGCTATCCATGGGCAGATGAGCGAGCCAGGAGAGGCAGGCCAGTAGCAGCATTCCGCCAAGGTCTCTGCTTCAGTTCCTGCCTCGACTTCCCTCAATGATGGACTATAACTTGTAAGACAAATAAATTCTTTCCTTCCCTAAATTGCTTTTGATCTGTGTTTATCACAACAATGGAGAATCAAACTAGAATAGTGGGCTGTCTCCTTCCACAGTTTCTTGAGTTCCAGGAATCAAGCTCAAGTCTCCAGGCTAGAGCAACAAACACTTTAACCTGCTAAATTGTCTTATCTTCTTAGATAAGGCAGATTGGGGCAGTTTCACATTAAACTTTTGTTGCCATTATTTTAGCTCAAACCTTTGCCATTTCTTAACATGTCTTTTAATCAACTTCCAGGGTCTACCTCTACTTCACCTGATCTAGGAAACTGACTTCCTGGCTTTGACTTTTGTGTTCCATTTCAATTTATCTTTACAAACAAGTAGACAGAACCTGTTATTTCTAGATGTCAATTTAATTTTTAGTGTCCCTAAATTGATCAGTTAGGAAAATTCACTTTAATAAATTTTTAATGCAAAGTTTTAAATTCAGAAAGTATTGATAGCATAAAGATTAGTTACCTTTCCATTTTCTCTTTCCTTGGCCTTTCTTTTTTCCAGGCATATCTACTATCAACAATTCAAGGTTCATCAGTCCAGATCACCTAATTTGCATACATATGCATATATGTTTGCATGCAAATAAATTTTTGATTGGATTGTATATTCCACTTTTATATAATGACATTGTATTATATTAATTGTTCTATAGCTGGCTTTTAAACTTCACAACTTATACCCTCTTAGAAGTATTTCTGGCTTCTTGTATCTCTGACTTTTATTACATTTACCCACTGGAAGCAAGTGACACTGCCCCAAACCTATCCTCTGCCCCAGACTATGACAAACAGAAATGCTGTAGGCATTGTCAAATTATCTGGGAGATAATTTTGTCCATAGACCAGTTTTAAAATGAAAAAAAAAATCTTTAAAAATGAATATGGGAAAGAAAATGAAGTATACAGAAGCAATTCTGTGTTTCTTATATGATGAAAACTTTTAACAGATGTTGGGATATATAAATGTAATACATAGATAAATTCTTATAGGACATTTAAACACTAGAAATACATAGAAAGGCTGGAGATGTTAGTACAGTCCTTAATTGATTAGTACATGTAAAAGCTGGTGGTTTGATTTCTAGCCCTGCATAAATTGGATGAGGTGTTACAGGCCTGTAGTTCTAACACTGGAAGGGTACAGGCGGGAGGACCAAACTGCAAGTCATCCGCTGCTACAAATGTAGCAAGTTTGAGGCCAGCTTGGATACACAGAACTAATTCTCCCTCACACACTACTCATAAAAAAAAAAAAGAGTATGCAGAAAAATATGAAAGTTACTCCTTCCTTGAAAGCCTAATTCTAAAATTCTAATTCTTTCTCAATTTTAAGCATGTTAATATGTGTATTTTTGTAGTTGTCTTATAAGCATTTATGTACATCTAAATGTAGGTGTGTTTACTTATGGTAAAGGGTTGTGAGATGGCTCAGAAGTTGAGGGTATTTTGTTACCAAGCCTGTGATCTCCCTGAGTTGGGAACCTATACAATGGAAGACAAGAACTAACTCCTGGATGTTGTCCTCTGACCTCCACATGCTCTATGGCATGCTAGTCTGCCCCTCCCCCACGGTAGATGAGTCTTTTTTTTTAAATTGTAGTAAATACAAAATTTACCGTTTAAATAATTTTATTATATATACATATATATGTACATACATACATATTTGAAATTTTGAAACAGAGTCTCTATATATAGCTCAGGTTGGTCCTGAACATGAAATTTGCCTCAGTCTCCAAGTATTAGGAGTATAGGTAGGAGTATAGGTATAGGTCACCACTCAGCTCATTTTAAACATTTTCAGATATACCCTCGAATGGCATAAGTACCCTCACATTGTTATAGCCTCTCACCTGTCTGTCTCTAAAACTTTTTCTAACCTTACAAATCTGAAACTGTGTCTGGAACTCCATAGCAATTAAATAAAAGCCTCCCTCCCACTTCTGCCTCCCTCACCATTCTGCTTCCAGTCTCTGAGTCTGATTGGTCATGAGATGACTTCCTACAGTATTTGTCCTCTCGTGACTGTCCTACTTCACTTAGCATAATGCTGTAGCATAGTACAGTATTTCCACTTTAAAAATTTTAATAGTATTTGTGTGTGTGTTGTATTTTGTTTATTTATTCATCCATTGATGGACACTGGGTTGTTTCCTGCAAAATGCTATTATGAATAGGAGTATATAACAGTGAAATAGATGGTGATGGGAGAAAGCTTTATTGGGAACACTGTAGCAAGTGTGCGATGGAAGGCTTTCACACCGACTCCATCTTGTTAGCAGTTACAGGCTAGAAAGCTTACATGGTGGTTCTGGGAGTCTAACTTTAGCTATAGTTAGGTGAGTACGGGACTGATGATTAATGCTTTTGTGTGTTTGTGCTGGGAAACCCAGGGCCTTATGCATGCTAAGGCAAGTGTTCTAGCGTGGGGCCCTACCCCTAGCCTGGAAATTAATTCTCTTTGTAATTTTGATGCTTTCCATAGGTCACCAGGAATACCAGCTTAATGCTAATGAGTAGGAAGTCATCCTACCAATGGTTTTCTTGAATGTTCTCCCTTTTCTTTTTAGACAAGGCTGACTTTAGTGTTAATTATTTGGAAAGTAGGTCATAATGGAGCAAGGCAAAACAGAAATAGTGGGAAATCTATCTACTCTATTGCTAGGGTATGTGTTAATACATTCAGTTTCAGTTAACAGACTTCAGTGTATGAATGACTTAACTGACCTGTCAGTTTCATGTCTACAGTACTTCCTGTCTCTGAGATAATAACTTAAAGGAGGAAAGATTTATTTTGGTTCATGATTTTGAAAGGTTTACTCCATGGTTGCTTGGTCCCCAGGTTCTTGGGCAGAACATCACTGTGCCAGAAATTTGTAGAAGAAAAGGATGTTCAAGTCATGGCAGACAGAAAAAGAGGAAGGGACTAGAGACCCAGTATAACCTTGAAAGTTACACTCCAATTGGGCTACTTCCTCCAAGGAAGCCCTACCTCAGCCACTTTCCAAAGCCTACCAAAATTGCACCAACACCTAGTGGGGACAGTATGTGCACATAACGGGGGCATTTCTTATTCCAAGCATATCAGATTGGAAGATTTCTCCCATTCCTATTACCTTTTTACTCTAGAAATGTCCATTTGTTTGCAAGTATTAAAGTAGTCCAATTCATTTTTTTCCTAAGTTATCTAGCATCCCAGTATCTAGTTTTTTTTAGTATCAGATTCAAGAAATTGCCAGATTTGGTGTTAAGTGGCTTTTCCCTCTTCAAAGGGTTCTAGTTTGCTTTCTTGCGTTTATGTCTCTTGATCTGATTCACATTGAGTTGATTTTTGTAGAGTGTGTATGCTAAGGGCCAACCTTAATGTGAATAGCCATTTCCCCAATATCATTTGTTGAAGAGACTATCTTTTCCTCAGGGAACGGTCTTGGTTTTCTTATTTAGAGCATTTTACCACCAGGGCTTATTTATAGTCATTTAGTTAATATACATATTATATTTGTTTTAATATTTCTGTTTAAAGGTCCTGATTTAATTGTGGGTTGGGTTGGGGATATAATTTAGCAATATAGTGTTTACTTTACATGCACAAGTCCCCAGGTTTCATCCCCAGCACCACAAAAAGAAAATATGTCGTTGATCCCTTAATATTGATCTCAGCCAGCAGCATCAGAACTCAAACCTAAATAAAACTCATCTAACATGTATTTTCTCTGTAAACCATATTATAAGACCCAACCCCCACATACACTCACATGTGTCTTGTGCTAGCAATTGAATCCACACCACAGCTTTTCTATGCTTGGAAGTGATAATATATCAGTATTGTACTGTGGGGAAGAAGGTCATTTTAACTAGAGAAATCACCAACAAAAAGCACAAAAACACATCAAGTTAGTCACCAAGTAGATTACAGAAAGAAAGCTTGTTTATGATATGAGAGCTGAAACAAAGACAATCCCAGCTGGCAGCATGCATTTTTGTTACTCAAATCTTTCATGTCTCTGCATGTCTGCAAAAGACTACATAAGTACTATGAGTGCTGGGGTTACATATAGGTTTGAACATATAGGTTACATATAGTTTGTAAATATGATGGTAAGTACAAATAATAAAGATTAACTAAATGGATAGTTCAGTATGTTGTGAGTATGCACAGGATTGGCACACCTTCCCACAGTCAATATTAGAACATTTTCATCACCTACAAAAAAATCCTATTGCCAGGTGCAGCCTAGTTCCTTAGTCCTGCTTCTAATGCTAAAAACAAGTAGCTTTTTTAAAGTATAAATTATTACTTGACATAAAATGTTAAGGTATATGTACCAACTACCATGACTGTCCTAGAGGATATAGTAGGTAAGGAGCCCCAGTTTTTCCAAGTAATCCCAGTTTCAGGAACATTCAGAAGACAGACACATCCAGAGGATTCACAAGACTTTTTAGCAGTTTTGTCACTGTTTGTAAATTGGACTTTGTAGCAGGTTTATGAGGAGTATCAGTTGGGCCTGAGGACCGAGTACCAAACTCTACTGGCATTTCAGTCTGGAGTGGATCAAGAAGAAGACAAGAAAGAGGTATGCAATGGTGCTGCTTCTGAATTCTGTGTGAAGTTGAAAGCATATCACTAGTCTGACTCATTAAAACAGCAGAAATTCTGGGACTGGTGAGATGATTCCACAGTTAAGAGCACATGCTGCCCTTTGAGAGACCTGAAGTTCAGTTCCCAGCCCCTAAGTGGGGGCTCACGACCATCAGCCCCAGGGGATCTGATGCCTTCTGAGCTCTGCAGGCACTGTATGCAAATGGTATACAGGTATACATTATAAGCAAAGCACTTTGCTAATATGCACAAGAGACATGAAGGATTTGAAAATGCATTCTGCCAGCTGAATTGTTTCAACTCTCATATCACAAACAAGCTTTTTGCAATTTACTTGGTGCCATATTTGATGCATTTTTTGTACTTTTTAGAAAGTTGCTGATACCCCCCTCAACTGTTCTGCTGATATCCTATCACTTCTAAGCTTAGAAAGGATATAGTGTGAATTCAACTCCCTGCACAAGGAATAGAGGGAGGGAAAGGCTGTTATAGGCCTTACAGAGAAAACACATGTGTTAAATACAAATAAATAAATATTAAAAGAAAAATTAGTGAACTAGAGAGATGGTTCAGTGGTTAAGAGCACTGACTGCTCTTTTTTTCTTTTTTTTTTTTTTTTTCATGGTAAACTTTCTTTTTTTGTATTTACCAAGAAAAACAGTAAATTGAATTTAAAATGCTGATAAGTTAACAATAACTATAAAGAAAATAAAAATCATAAGCATGACTTATCAAGGGTGATAATGCAAATAATTTGCTACACATAAAATTATTTTGTGTTCAGCTTTCCCTCTGGATTTTTTTTTTTTTTTTTTTTCCTATCCCTGTATATCCCCATTCAAAGTCCCTTCCCCCTCCCGCCACATCAGGTCATTTTTTTCTTCTCCACAACTCCCCATCCCCTCCCTAGGCAGGTTGCAGACAGTCCGATGGTCCCACTGATCCAATAAAGCTTAGTTCAGTCTCCATTCCTGGCAAATCCCGTTTTGCCGCCCTCCCTCAAGAGTGAGTCAGGGGCTGGAGAGATGGCTCAGCGGTTAAGAGCACCGCCTGCTCTTCCAGAGGACCAGGGTTCGATTCCCAGCACCCACATGGCAGCTAACAACTGTCTGTAGTTCCAGTTCCAGGCAAACACCAAAGCAAATAAATTAAGTAAATAAATAAAGTTTAAAAAAAAAAAAAAAAAAAAAAAAAAGAGTGAGTCAGGTGTTCCTATAGGTGGAGTGGGATCCGAAGGGTCAGTCCAGGGTGTTTCTGATCCCAAGCTGTTTAGTGGTTGTGGTTTGCAGCTTGGGCATGCTTGGCTTTTTTCTTGTTAGTTTGTTTAGAAACCACTAATGAGTGAGTACATCCCGTGCTTATCTTTCTGAGTTTGTGATACCTCGCTCAGGAGGATATTCTCCAAATCCATCCATTTACCTGCAAATTTTAGGATATCATTTTTTGTTACTGCTGAGTAGTATTCCATTGTGTAGATGTACCACAGTTTGTTAATCCATTCTTCAGTTGAGGGACATCTAGGTTGTTTCCAAGTTCTTGCTATTACAAATAATGCTGCTATGAACATAGTTGAGCTAATGCCTTTGGAGTGTGACTGTGCATCTTTAGGGTATACACCCAGAAGTGGTATTGCTGGGTCCTTGGGGAGATTGATTCTCAATTTTCTGAGAAACTGCCATATTGCATTCCAAAGTGGCTGCACAAGCTTACACTCCCACCAACAATGGAGTAGTGTTCCTCTTGATCGCATCCTCTCCAACATAGGTTGTCATCTGTGCCTTTTATCTTAGCCAATCTAACAGGTATTAGGTGGTATCTCAAAGTTGTTTTGATTTGCATTTCTCTGATGGCTAAAGATGCTGAGCACTTTTTCAGGTGCTTTTCAGCCATTCGTAATTCCTCTGCTGAGAATTCCCTTTTTAGATCTGAACCCCATTTTTTGATTGGGTTATTCAAGGTTTTGGGCTCTAGATTCTTGAGCTCTTTATATACCTTAGAGATCAGTCCTCTGTCACTTGTAGGGTTGGTGAAAATCTTTTTCCATTCTGTAGGCTGGCATTTTGTCCTACTGACAGTGTCCTTGGCTTTGCAGAAGCTTCCCAGCTTCAGGAGATCCCACTTATTGATTGTTGGTCTTAGTGTCTGTGCCGCTGGTGTTATATTTAGGAAGTGGTCGCCTGTGCCAATTCGTAGAAGTGTATTTCCTACTTTTTTTTCTATCAAGTACAAAGTGGCTGGGTTTAAGTTGAGGTCTTTGATCCAGTTGGATTTGAGTTTTGTGCAGGGTGACAGGCTCCAATCTATTAACATTTTTCTACACACTTCCATCCAGCTATGCCAACACCATTTGTTAAATATACTATCTTTTTTCCATTGAATGTTTTGGGCCTCTTTGTCAAAGATCAGGTGTTCCTAGGTTTTTGGGTTAATGTCTGGATCCTCAATTCTATTCCATTGGTCCACAAGTCTGTTTTTATGCCAGTACCAGGCTGTTTTTATTACTGTAGCTCTATAGCATAACTTGAAGTCAGGGATGGTGATACCTCCTGAGGTTCTTTTGTTGAGTCAAATTGTTTTGGCAATCCTGGCTTTCCTGTTATTCCAAATAAAATTGAATATTGTTCTTTCAAGGTCCAAGAAATATTGTGTTGGGATTTTGATGGGCAGTGCATTGAATCTGTAGATTGCCTTTGGTAGAATTGCCATTTTTACTATGTTGATCCTACCAATTCAGGAACATGGGAGAGCTTTCCATTTTCTGATATCCTCTTCAATTTCTTTCTTCAGTGATTTAAAATTTTTGTCAAATAGGTCTGTTACTTCTTTGATTATAGTTACTCCAAGGTACTTAATACTATTTGCAGCTATTATAAAGGGTAATGTTTCCCTTATTTCTTTTTCAGCTCTTCTATCTTTAGTGTATAGAAGAAGGGCTACTGATTTCTTTGAGTTAATCTTGTATCCTGCTACATTGCTGAAGGTGTTTATCAGCTGTAGCAGTTCTTTGGAAGAATTTTGTGGGTCACTTATGCATTCAATCATATCATCTGCAAATAGAGACAATTTCACTTCTTCTTTTCCAATTTGTATCCCCTTAATCTCTTTTTGTTCCCTTATTGCTTTAGCTAAAACTTCAAGAACTATATTGAATAGATAAGGGGAGAGAGGACATCCTTGTCTAGTTCCTGATTTTAGTGGGATTGCTTTGAGTTTTTCTCCATTAAGTTTGATACTGGCTGTTGGCTTCTTATAAATCGCCTTTATTATATTTAGGTATTCTCCCTGTATTCCTGATTTCTCCAGGGCTTTAATCATAAAAGAGTGTTGGATTTTATCAAATGCTTTTTCCACATCTAAGGATATGATCATGTGGTTTTGTTCCTTTAGTTTGTTTATATGATGGATAACATTTACAGTTTTTTGTATGTTAAACCAGCCCTGCATTTCTGGGATGAAGCCTACTTGGTCGTGGTGGATGATATCTTTTATACATTGTTGTATACGGTTTGCCAAAATTTTGTTGAGAATTTTCGCATCAATATTCATGAG
>PVIH01005871.1:0-71333 GCA_004025045.1 Sigmodon hispidus
AGTTTTGGCCATCGTTCAACACTGCGTTTGCCAAATTCTTCCAGTCATCAGGAATTACTCGATTCTGTGCTGACCATGAGTTCAAGGATTGCCTCACAAAAGATGAGTGTACACCATAGTTCACTATGGCTTCCTTTATTGTCTTTAAATCCTTCATGGGTATAGGTTCATAATTGTATGCCACATTGTCAGAAGCCCTCCCATGTGATTGTGGTTTTTTGGCCTCTGCCACAACTGGGAACAGAGCTGGAGGGTGGGGGGTAGTCCCCTCATGGTAACCACTCTAGGTAAAGAACTTTCCCTGCAATAGCACCATTTAAGAGGGGGCTCTGGGTTATCTTGAGCAGGTGCCGCCTCAAAATCCTTTCCTAAAATCTCCAAACGAGCCTCATAATCTTGCAACCTAGTGGTAATGGTCTTTTCCAGTGTTTTAAAGTCTTCTATAAATGATCTCTCCAATAATTTCATAGAATGGAACATTCTCCCAGATTCCACATCTACCCTTTCCACTATTTTCTGTTCAAATTTCCTAGAGTTTCCATCCATGATCCTAAAATTTTCATCCATTTTTTTAATTTCCCATCTAATTTCCTAAAATTTCCATCAACATGAGCCCTGTATTCCTCTCTAACAAAATTTTCATCCATTTTTTTTAAATTTCTCATCCAATTTTCTAAAATTCTCATCAATGTGAGCTCTAAATTCCTCTGTGATCAAAGTAGACCTCTCTTCCATGGAAACAATGAGTTTCTGGAATGTCTTAATACGTTCATCCATGCCAGACATCTTAGCTTCATACTCTCTATGCTGAGATCCCTTAAAATAAGCAGGTAAGAAATATATTATCACACAGAAAATCAAAAGGACTCCTGGGTGGAGATAACCTCCAAATGCGTAATCCTGGAAATAATCCTCTATCACCATTGTGACAAAGTGAGAAAAATTCTGAACATTTATCTGGTAAGACATTGTAGAAAGGAAAAAAAATATGTAGAAAAGAAAAGGAAGAAAAAAATATACTCAGATGTAATGAGAAATTACAGCCAGCAGATGTCGCTGTCGTGATCAGCAGCGGCAGCAATGGTGCGGGGAAATGAAGTGGTGATTCGGCTGAGAGGGTCTTTCTCAGATCTTTGAACAAATCCTACCAGGCGTGCTCCACTAGAACGGGTCAATCCGTCTCTCAGGAGGTCTGGCGCGGGCAGATTCCTTCTTGGTTGTGTACAGGAGGCTCATGCTCAGGTGGTAACTAAGTTCAGACCGGCTCCGTGGGTGAGTGAGGAACCCAGCGGGTTTGTAGAATTAGCCTCGCGTTCGGGCACCAATTATCGCGGTAAAAACCCGCCCTGAGGTATGTTTTAAACAGGGTTTATTTGGTGAAAATCACTTACAAAACAGAGCCGATTTTAAGAGAAGATGACAGGATGAGATTGCAGCGCGTCGGAGCCTTTCTAAGGAAGATTCTTCATCTCCATGCCGAACGTCCGAACTCCCGGGCAGCTGGGGTGAACTGCACACTCGGTCAGGGAACTCTCGCGAGAGAATGACCACTTCCTGTCCTGGTCCCCTCCCTCGAAGGTCTACTTCCGGAATCCTTTTCAGTTAACCATGCCCTGCTCGTCTCCAGTCCTATGACGCGATCGTTCACATATATAGTTCCTGATTTCCCGCTACAATCTCTTTTCTTTCTCTTATTGCTTTAGCTAAAACTTCGAGAACTATATTGAATAGATAAGGGGAGAGAGGACATCCTTGTTTAGTTCCTGACTTTAGTGGGATTGCTTTGAGCTTTTCTCCACTAAGTTTGATACTGGCTGTCAGCTTCTTGTAAATCGCCTTTATTTTATTCAGGTATTCTCCCTGTATTCCTGATCTCTCCAGGGCTTTAATCATACAGGAGTGTTAGATTTTCTCAAAGGCTTTTTCCACATCTAAGGATATGATCATGTGGTTTTGTTCCTTTAGATTGTTTATATGATTGATAACATTTACAGTTTTTCATATGTTAAACCATCCCTGCTTTTCTGGGATGAAGCCTACTTGGTCGTGGTGGATAATGTCTTTTATACATTGTTGTATACGGTTTGCCAAAATTTTGTTGAGAATTTTCACAACAATATTCATGAGAGAAATTGGTCTGTAATTCTCCTTCTTTGTTGTGTCTTTGAGTGGCTTGAGTATTAGGGTGATTGTGACCTCATAAAAGGAATTTGGCAATATTCCTTCAGTTTCTACTGTGTGAAATAGTTTGAGGAGTAATGGTAGTAATTCTTCTTTGAATGTCTGGTAGAATTCAGCACTGAAACCATCTGGACCAGGGCTTTTATTTTTGGGGAGGTTTTTAATGACAGCTTCAATTTTCTTAAGGGTTATAGGCCTGTTTAGGTAATTAATCTGATCTTCATTTAATTTTGGTAGATGGTACCTGTCCAGAAAGCTGTCCATTTCTTCTAGGTTTTCCATTTTTGAGAAATACAGACTTTCAAAATATGATCTGATAATTCTCTGTATTTCCTGGGAGTCTGTTGTTATCTCTCCCTTTTCATTTCTGATTTTGTTGATTTGAACATTCTTTCTCTGTTTTTTGATTAGTTTGGCCAAGGGCTTAGCTATCTTATTAACTTTCTCAAAGAACCAACTCTTAGATTCATTGATTCTTTGTATTGTTCTTTTTGTTTCAATTGTATTTATTTCAGCTCTAAGTTTGATTATTTCCTGCCATCTACTCCTTCTAGGTGAGTTTGCTTCTAATTGTTCTAAGGCTTTCAGCTACACTGTTAGGTCTCTAGTGTGGAATTTCTCAAGGTTTTTCATATAGGCATCTAGCACTATGAATCTTCCTCTTAAGACTGCTTTCATTGTGTCCTGCAAGTTTGGATACATTATAGATTCATTTTCATAGAATTCTATGAAGACTTTGATTTCTTTCTTAATTTCTTCCTTGACCCAGAGATGGTTCACCTGATTGATGTTTAGTTTCCATGAGTTGGTAGGCTTTCTTTGGGTTTTGATGTTGTTGAACTCTAACTTTATGCCCTGGTGGTTGATATGTTACAAGGGATTATTTACATTTTTTTGTATCTGTTGATATTTGCTTTATGACCAATTATGTGGTCAATTTTGGAGAAAGTTCCATGAGGAGCTGAGAAATAAGTATATTCCTTTGCCTTTGGGTGGATGGTTCTGTAGATATCTATGAAATCCATTTGCATCATAACCTCTTTCAGACTCCTTATTTCTCTGTTGAGGCTCTGTCTGGTTGATCTATCCAGGGTTGAAAGTGGGGTATTGAAGACTCCCACTCTTAGGGTGTAAGAAAGATGTGGGATTCGAGCTTTAGCAGTGTTTCTTTTACATAAGTAGGTGCTCTTATTTTAGGGGCATAAATATTTAAGATTGAAATCTCCTCTTGACCAATTTTTCCTGTGATGAATAAGTAGTGACCATCTTGGTCCCTTTTAATTGCTTTTAGCTTAAAGTCTACTTTGTTAGATATTAGGATTGCAACCCCTGCTTGTTTCTTAGGACTGTTTGACTGGAAAATCTTTTCCCAACCCTTTATTCTAAACCTGTGTCTGTCTTTGTGGTTGAGGTGTGTTTCTTGTAGGCAACAGAAGGATGGCTTCTATTGTTGTATCCATCTTGTTAGAGTGTGAGGTTTTATAGGAGAGTTGAGACCAATGATATTAAGGGAAATTAGTGACCATTGATTCATATTTCCTGCAATTTTTGGTGGTAACTTTTTTGTATTTCCTTTCTCTGGGTACTCTTCTATGGACTTATTGATTGTTTGTGATTTCATGGGTATATCTGTGGTCCTTAGGTTGGAGTTTTCCCTCTAATACTCTCTGTAGTGCTGGATTGTTACATAGTTATTCTTTCAGTCTGACTTTGTCCTGAAATACCTTGTTTACTCCATCTATCTTGATCAATAATTTTGCAGGGTATAGTATTCTAGTTTGGCAGCCATGCTGTTTTAGCATCTGTATAACTTCTTACTAAGCCCTTCTAGCTTTCATCATTTCCATTGAATAGTCAGGTGTTATTCTGATGGGTCTGCCTTTATATGTGAGTTGGCCCTTTTCTTTTGCAGCTCTTAAAATTTTTTCTTTGTTCTGTATATTTTGTGGCTTGATTATAAAGTGGGACACTGACTTTTTGGGGGGGTCATATCTATTTGGTGTTCTGTAAGCCTCTTGTATCTTTATAGGCATTTCCTTCTTCAGGTTAGGGAAGTTTTCTTCTATTTTATTGAAAACATTATCTGTGCCTTTGAGCTGGTATTCTTCTCCTTCTTCTATTCCTTTTATTCCCAAATTAGATCTTTTCATGGTGTCCCAGATTTCCTGAACATTTTGAGTTATGGCTGTTTTAGATTTACTATTTTCTTTGACTGATATATCTATTTGAGCTACTGAGTCTTCCACTTCAGAGATTCTGTCTTCCATCTCTTGAACTCTGTTTGTTATGCTTGTATCTGTGGTTCCAGCTTTTTTCTTCAGATTTTCTATTTCCATCTTTGCCTCATTTTGTGCCTTTTTTATTGCTTCTATTTCAGCTTTTAGTTCCTGGTGTGTTTCTTTCATAGATTTGTTCATCTCTTCCAGTTTTTTGTGTGTATTTTCTTCTATTTCTTTAAGGCCATTTTTCATATCTTCTTTGAGAGCTTCAATGATCATCAAAAAGGAATTTTTGGTGTTGCTTCCTTCTGTTTCCTCTTCATTGCTCAGTTCAGGTCTTGTATTTGTAAGATCACCACTCTCTTCTGGAGTTACCATGTTGTTCTTTGCATTATTATGTAATTTTTTGCACTGACGTTTGCCCATGGCTTCAGTGGTTCACGATTAGATGGCTCCTGGTCAGTTGTGGCACTCAGGCTTGTGTGCCTCCTGACTCCTCTCTGGACAGGGTCTGAATGTACCTGTCAAAGACCCCAGAAGTTATCTATTTGCTCAGTTCGAGATAGAGGTGAGTAGCTGTGAAAATTCCCTCAGTAGAGATTTTTTGTTGTTGTTGTTTCTTCTACATTGGAATTTTCAAGTCTTTCTGTTCTAGAATGACTAGGTTTTGCTGGTGCCACATTGTTCTTTCTGTCGGTAAATGTGTTCTTGCACTGATATCTACCTATTTTTTCTTCCAATCAATACTATCATTGTCTTTGTCTCAGGGAACTAATCTTGTTCCATTCTGCTGTGGCTGTGTTTCAGAGAGCCTCTTTTGGTCATCCTGAGCTCTGGAACCAATTGCAGTTGGTATATTCTGTGTCTCAGGGAGCCATTGTGGTCTCAGGCTAAATAGTGGGTTTGGGAGGGGCATTGGGATTTGTAGATTAGAGGGTCCAAATGACTGGGTTTTTAGTGGGGATGGATTCCTTCAGGAGTCCTCTCTGCTAGCCTGCAACTGGGGCAACAATGGTAGAAAGTGAGGGGACACAAGTTGTGCTTCAAGGTGTTGGTCTGGAAGACTAGCCTTTTTTTTTTTAATCACTGAGAAATACTCCATTATGTAAAGGTACCATATTTTCTTTAGTCATTCTTTGGTTAAGGGACATGTAGGTTGTTCTATTTTTGGCAATTATGAATAAAACTGCAAAGAACAGAGTTGAGTAATTGTCCTTTCAGGAGGATGGAGGATCCTTTGGGTATTTGTTCAAAGTGGTATAGCTGAGTCTTGAGTTAGATTGATTATCTCAGGAGCCATCATATTGGTTTCCATAGTGACTTGGAAAGTTTAAACTCCCATCAGCAATAGAGAAGTATTCCCCTTACTCCATACCTGTATCTTAAATCTCCCCTCCCCCTTGCAATGTTTCTCAGTCCTTCTGTGTAGAAGATTTATGGTAGATATGTCAAAAGGAATTGTGTAATGCTTAGTCTATCTTTTTAATGTTGACTAGTTGTAGACTTACATAATTATATTTCCTTGTTGCAAAGAAAAATTTCTCTGATGAAAGGTGAAAAATGTGCTTAATTGTGGGTATAAGGAAAATAATATGAAATATGGTTAGAGATGATATGGGAAGCCAGATAATTTGAAAGGCATAGGAGGATTTGAAGTGAGAATCAGAGGGTGGTAATGATATAAATACAGTATTCATGTCTTAAATGCTCAAAAAATAAATTAAACAATGAACAAACAAAAATAATTACAAGTGAAATTAATTTAATACAAAGTCAGTTTTCTATTTAACTATCAAAATATAACAAATATATTTATAGAAATTAGAATTTCCCAGTGTATAAAAATTTTTAATGAAAGAAGCAATACATTACCATCACTACAATGGAAATAAAACATAACCCACAAATAGTAGTGAGAGTCACTCTTGGATGCTGTCACAAAGCACTTAGCAAAACTGCAACTTAAATTAATTAGCAATGAAATTTAATGTGATGATAATGAGTGTGCCTCCCAAAATGGTGAGCTCTGGAGTGTAGTGTAAAGCTTCTTGATTCAACAAACAAGGTTTTTAAAAAAGACTTTTCTACATATTGAAGAGATATTGTCTAATTTTTTTCAACATTTTTCCTCCTTATAAGAAAAAAACCCACCAAAATACTTAGAAATTATAAATGTATAATTAACACTTTTTAAACAACAAACAATTCTCTGGTAATTAAAGAATAAATATAAATGATATCCACATAAATTTCTGCCAAGGCATGGGCTTCTCTGTCTTTACCATAATTAATGAACAATTTCAAAAATATGAACCACTGTTCCTTAATTACAGAAACAAAAATTGAGTATAAAAATTGAACAGAAAATGTTTTTCCAGATAATAATATGGATATATAGCTTTAAGCTATACTTAAATAAAACCAAATAATCATAGATAATAGACATCAGTATATTGACTGAGGAGCATAATTATATTATTAAAAATCAATTCCTAGTAATTAAGAAATGTTCAATTTTACAATTCTATAATCTATTTAAGTATAGAGCTAGGTAAGAATATTTTCAGTATTCCTGATAATTAAGATTGTGTTATATTAATTCTTAAATGATTACTCTTTTGTTTAATGAAGTTATTTTGTAATTTAAAAATTAGACAGATGCTTATTAAATTTTATATTAGATTGCTTTATTAATAAATTGATATCTTTATATTATTTGGTTTTTATTTTCAAGAGTCTCACAATATATGCAAGTCTTCTAAAATACACAAGCTTTAAACTGAGTTTGGGTGGTACCCAACTTTAATCCCAGTACATGAGTGACAGAGAGAGTGGACTCAGTGAGTTCACAGCCAGCTTGTTATGCATAGTGAATCCCACGAAAGCCAGGGCTATGTTAAAAACGACATGTAAGCTTTCACTTTCTATGTAAGTTTCAATTTCTACATAAGTTTTCTTCTATTATAATATATAAGTATTAGTTTCCTTTAAATATATCAAAATAATGTTAACATAAGCTTGGGAATTTTTTTATATTGAATTATTTAATTTTTAAAAGTTTTATTTCCAGATATAATTTAAATAAAACTATGATATTTTTGAGAAAATTATAGCTTCAAATAGCAATTATTTCAACATTTACAAAGATGTATGTGTATATTCGCACTGTACAAAGAAAAGTGAGCAGACTTTCACTTTCACATACATTTGCAATAGCAGAGGGAATAATGCAAAAATTTGACTGAGATTAAAAGGTATTTGCACAAAAGTGAGAATAGAATTATTATGCATATGTTGAGGACAAGTAATTCCTAAAAGAGAAAAGTGATATGTTGGATGCCAAAGAAACAGTACAGAGATTTATACCATAGCTGCCAAGAATAAGGAATGTGGTAGAAATTCATAAAAAGAGTTACTGAGTTCTGAGTGTTCAAGTTCACAGAGGTTTACAGGTACTTTGTCTTTAATGTAAAACTCACTAGAGAAGTTTCAGCATAGTAGTGACTTAGTAATGTATTTTTGAGACTAATATAATAAAAATGTTTATTTTTTGGCTTTCCTCTATCCGAAAGTTTCCAATTTAGTCCTCTCTCATTTTGTTTTAGATTCATGGCTTCTGGCCTCTTTTCTCACTAATTGTTGCTGGAAATATACATTCTAAATATAAACTGTTTGCTCTGAATAATATTACTTGCATAATGTAAAGAATCATTTATTGTATTCTATGATTATATTTTTATTCTTCCCATTATGGATACCTTATAATTTTAAGCCTACATTCTGTCCTTCTCATCATACCTTAATGTGAGTGACAGAAGAAAAGAATAAATGCCATTTAATAAATAGTGACATATGTTATTGCCGTAATGAGTCTGCTTCGAGCCTGTGTATGTTTTTTATTCTTTATTTTCAAATATCTCCTGAACACAGATCCTTAGATTGTTGAATTGAGTTTTTGTGCTCTTTCTCCTGATTTCCCATGCCAGTCTGTCAGAACAAAAAATTTATATGGATTATCTGAAGTCTGAAGCCTTTATATGATGCATTAAAACTGAGCCATAAGCTCTGAGTTATGAGGTGCAATAATTAATTTCCTCATTTCTTCACATTTCCATGCTGGTAAATGTTAATCAATTCCTGCTGTTTTAGAGGTCAGACATTTAAATGTTAGAAATAATATCCATAAGGAAATACATTTATTGATATTTAAACTATTGAAAACAAAAGGATAGAGTGAAAAACCATTGAGTATAAAACTAAATTAAATTTACTTGATATTATCCAAGTACAGATTTCTACAACTACCATAAGAATAAATACCACTTAATAGAGCCTCAAGTTTTCAGATTCTTACTCTTGATATATCCTAATGTGTTTGTTGTACAGTGTCAGTACTTATTTACTTTTAATTTTATAATTCTTCTAATACATATGGAGATATACATGGAGCTACATACATACATATGGATAGCATGGAGCTACTATCATGTATTTATGTATTGTATTTCTCTACAATTGTATATTAAACACTTTCTTTGTGCAAGATGTTTTATGTTCATGCTTTATATGTAGGAAGAGTAAGGGACAAAACTCTGTCTTCAAAAACACTTCATCCACTAGTGACAAAATGCTTTACTAAATAATTGTATAGTGTTTTTCAAAGTCACAATACCTATGAATACAAAGAAAATTGAAGTTTATAGATCAGAGTGAGGGAATCTATGGGGATGGGCAAAAAGTGCAAGAGGTTGTCTCAACTTTACATAAGATGTTAAGAAAGATACACCAAGTGGGGAAGGTAACAGTAATGCTTTGTATTGTCTATTAAACAGAATCTACAATTGCCTCAGAGACTAACTTCTGAACATGCTTGTGAACGAGTATCTTAGGTTCACTGATACATGTAGAAAAATCTTTTTTATTTGTGGGCAAAACTACAACCTGAACAGAGTTCAAGGACACTAGTAATGAGTGTTCTCTGTTCCCTCTTGTGGTTTTGCTAAGACCAGTGATTTTAAGTTTCTGCTGTATCTATTTCCCATATATGGCACACTATAGCACTGATCTGTGAGCCCAAACATATTTTTCAAGTTGTTTTCAAGAGAAAAATGTATGATATGATGATATTGGACAAAATTCTGAAATAATGAGTTCATAATCGATAAAATACTCCAATATGCTGCCAAGGAGGAATAAAAAGACAAGATTAGGAAACACATGGGATGTAAACAAATGAAAGCAGAAAAAAATAAAATAGAGGAGTAAGTACTTATTTTTTGCTGAACTTTGTGAGACATTTTAAAACTTAATTTTGAGTTGAAGGGAGAGCCATTTCATAGCTTTGAAGAGCATTGTCACCCGTATTAGATACAACAGAGTGATTATTGCTAATCTTTTATTACTGTTGAGAATATGTCATTTCCCCTTTCTTTTCCTCCTTCCAAACACTCTCACATAACCTACTTTCTCTCTTTTAAATACTCACCTTTTCTTTCATTAATTGTTGTTCCATGCATAAACTCATTTGAGAAAGCAGATAAAAGTAGCTTCGAAAAAAACCACAAGGTTCTTTTATATTTCCAGTAACTGTTGCCAACACAGGCAAGAAATTCTGTCAATTCCAGACCAGAAAATTTAAGATTTCCATGAATGTTGTATGTAGATCCCAAAAGAAAATAAGTTAGACATTAATTTTAAATATAAAACAGTGAAAATACTTTTTGCTATGAGAAACCAAAGATTTGTAGAACTTAGAAAGAATAGTCTGAGCGAAAGAATGAATTGAGAGAATTAACTTATGAAATTTTCCTTTGAGCATCTATACAGCAAAGTAGACTACATAGTTGTGTGAATGAGTTTAAGGTCTAAAGAACACGATGTCCCAAAGACAGAATGTGCGAATTACTTTCTATTGATAATCAACCAAACTAAGGGGCTATGTAATCTCTGTAAGGGATGATTGGAAGAGTGACATCGTAAACATCACAGCATAGAGTAATGAGCAAGAACTGAAACCCACAACAGAGATTCCAAAGACCATTGAAAGCCTTCATATTGGTCTAGCTTAAGAAGTCTGCAACCTATGTAAAGTCTTCACCAATAATGGAAGTATATCTTACTATACTCAAATTCTTGCACATAAACTTTGTCCCTTATAAACAGCCATAAGTTATTTTCTCATTTCTGAAGGCTGAATACTATAAATCAAGATGCCAGTAGAGTCATTGCCTGTGAAGGTGAATCTTCCTAGTGATTACCTTATGATGTTTCCATCAAATGAAAAGAAGGAGCAACTGGTTCTGATACTACTCCTGCTTATGGAGCACCCCATATATCATCACACTGCATGAAGGGATTCTTTGAGTATAATATTACAAAGAATTTCTGATAAACAGCACATGCCCCATTATTATGTTGTATCAGCATGCCAGAATGCAATAATTAATATTATTTTTCTCTTCTTGCTTTCTATTTGACATCTTTTTTTTTCTTTTTGTTCTCCTTTGAAGAAGTACATATATACATTTTAGGTTATTTTTTATTGTCATGTTCTTTAACCATTCTACTTCTCAAAATAGCTCTATTATGGTTTGGATCTGAAACGTCTCTCAAAGGCTCTTGTATTTTCAATGCTTGATCTTCAATTCTTTTTTTTAATTTTTTTTTGATTTATTTATTTATTATGCATACAGTTTTACAGAAGAGGGTGCCAGACTTCATCATAGATGGTTGTGAGCCACCATGTGGTTTTGCTGGGAATTGAACTCAGGACCTCTGGAAGAACAGTCAGTGCTCTTAACCTCTGAGCCATCTCTCCAGCCCCAATCTTCAATTCTTTAGCAAGGTTTTGAAAATTTGTAGAGCCTTTAGAATTTGGGGCCTGGCTACAGGAAGTGGATTGCTAGGGGTGGAGCTGGAAGTTTATACCCTTCCCTGGCTCCTGCTTGGCATCCCTACTTCAGAGTCTACCATGATGTAAAGAGTAAATGCCGTACACTCCTGCCACTGTATGCTGCCATACCTTTACCACTTTGATGGACTGAATACTCACAAAGTGTTAAACAATATAAATTATTTCTCCCTTGAGTAGATTCTTTCAAGACTGACTGTCAGAGAAAAGAGGAAAGTAACGAATCAATATCTAAAGGTATTTTCAGCCAATATCACCATTCCTTTCTTTCCAGATGCAAACTTCCTCTGGCAACCAGTCACTTTAGTCTTTTTCTCAGTATGGAATTCTAAACAAGTCCTCAAAATTAACACTTTTAAAGCCATATTTGTTGATTATCCCTCTACTAGGGATATTAGAGACTTTCCATTTACTTTCTTTTCTGTTATCCACGGGTTGCTTCTGTGCTTTTATCTTTGTCTTATCTTTAAATCATTGTTCTTGCATGTTAGCATGGTAGGCAATAGAGTTTGTTACAATATTTAATACATTAGCATTATAGTTAGATCTTATTTTTTTTCTTGTGTTCTTCCCTGTGTCTTCTGCCTCCTCTGACTAGTCACTTCCTTTCCCCAAAGAGTATTTTCTTCCATTTTCATAACAAGTGTATCTCAATGCCTTCTTCTCCTTTGTCCTTGCAACAACTACTACTCTGCACAGCACTTTATGGTATTTCATTATCTTTAAGTAACATTTGAAAACTTTCTTCATATATACATGTTAATAATATATATGCAGAGTATACATAAATAATATATATGACCATTAGCTTGATTCTATTATTTATCCCTCTCAAGCTTGGTTGTCAATTTCTCCAGTATGTATTATTTTACAAAAAGTTACACTTGCATATCCAAAGGAAGGTTCCTATTAAATCCTGTGATCTTGGAATCATTATAGAAATAATTTTAAAATCTACAGAGGTTTGTCATTGTTTCTAGTTCCTGCACTAGTTAGAATACTTCAGCATAATAACCCCTGTATTAAGTAAGTCAGTGCTTCAAGATTAGTTAGCAATGATAGTGAAGCACATGGGTGCAATGGCAGAGGAACTTTCATTTGTCCTTTGTTTATGTTCCTTTTGCATTTTGAGCTATGACTCTATGTCTTACTAGTAAAATAAAACAATTTTTCTTACTGCTGAGTAGTACTCCATTGTGTAGATGCACCACAGTTTGTTAATCCATTGTTTAGCTGAGTGTCATCGAAGTTGATTCCAGGTTCTTGTTATTACGAATAATGCAGCTATGAACATAGTGGAGGTAATGCTTTTGGAGTGAGAATGTGCATCTTTAGAGTATATGCCCAGATACACAATGAAGTACTACTCAGCATTAAGAAAAAATGATATCCTAAAAGTTGCAAGCAAATAGATCAATTTGGAGACTATCATTTTGAGCAAGGTATCACAAACTCAGAAAGATAAGCAGGGGATGTATTCACTCAGTAGTGGAATTTTAAACAAAAAGCAAAGCATGTCCAAGATGCTAACCACAGCCTGGCATCCAAAACACACTGGACTTGCATCTTGGAGCCCATTCCCTCCAGAGGAACACCTGACCCAGTCTGGATGTTTGGGTGAGGAAAGCAGATGCTGGAGTGGATGCTGAACTAAGCCATCTTGGGAACTTGGGACCTCCTGCCCTTGCTGGGGATGAAATAAAGTGATGGGGAGAAAAGAGAATGATTGGGAGGGGGAGGAGGGGGAAGGAAGTTTGAACAAGGGGATACATGGATAAAAAAACATGACTTTATTCACAATAAAAAGAAAATAAAACAATCGCACATATTTTGAAGCAACTAAAGCATATAGATCCTGACTCACTTGCTTTCTAAATAACTAATGTGAATTCTTTTTTTTTTTTTTTTTTTTTAAAACTTTATTCATTTATTTGCCTTGGTGTTTGCCTGGAACTGGAACTACAGACAGTTGTTAGCTGCCATGTGGGTGCTGGGAATCGAACCCGGCTCCTCTGGAAGAGCAGACGGTGCTCCCAACCGCTGAGCCATCTCTCCAGCCCCCTAATGTGAATTCTTAATCCATTTCTTTCCAAAGAATTTTTTTTACATAGCTGAGAGTTATTTGAGTCAGGTAACAAAGAAAATAGCAGCAAATACTCTAACCCTGAAAACACACCAATATCTGTACTGTTAAATTCACATCTCCAAATATCCTACCACTTCTAACATGTTAACCCACTATGACTACTTCAGGTAGCTACAGTTATTACAGGTTATTACAAACTGCATCATTTTACATCCCCTTGGGCTGTTCTTTGATCTTTGATCATTGTCTTTTATTTCTATTAAAATCATGCTGTATCTTTGGCAAGCAATACTTGTCTGTCTTGCCTGTGTCAGTAAAAAAAAAAAAAAAATCAAGTTTAGAAATAATGCATTCCTGATTTATCACAGTTATTGTGTGTAGCACAAATTCTGATTGTAGTGACAGAGACTCAAAACCAGATATCAGGAAAAGGCTGAAATATTATAGAGAGGAAACACCACAGTCAAATCTCACCCAACTAAATCTTCCAGCTTCTTCAGCCTGGCTCCTGGTCACTTCTAATTGTTGCTCTTTTCCTAATCCTGCCTTAAATACCCTTTTTGGCCAGCTGTATTCTATCCAGGTTAAGATTAAAGACATGAGCTACTCTGTTTGGTAGTCAGCCTTGAACTCACAGAAACACAGAAAGATCTTTGTCTCTGGAGTTATGGAATTAAAGGCATAGGTCACCACTCCTGGCTTTCCCTGTGCTGGGATTAAAGTTGCTTGCCATTGAAGCCCAGCTGTTTGTCCTTGTACTCAAAGGTCAAGAACTCTTGGATTTATGTGAGTTACCACTGTCACTGAAGCCCCAGCTGTTTTGCTTTGGACTCACAGAGATCCAGAACTCCCAGATCTACCTCTGCCTAGTTTTTGATTGCAGGTTGATCTCTCAATATTCCAGGTTTTATTAAATATGTAACATATCACCACAACTGTGTAATGTAAGCTCTATTTTACTGGGTTTCTTTCATTTTTGTTACTAACATTAGTTTGATTGTATCTTTTAGCCTCTGTATGTCATGCAAACATAATACTATTTGTGAGAACAGAAAGCCACCTCACATTCTTTACTATATCTTATTGTGACCACTTCATGAAAGAAAAAAAAAAAAAAAGGAGTATTTGTCTCGATACACTTTCTTTTGACTACCTCTTCCCTGCTGACTTGACAGATTTAGTGCTTATCTATAACTCATTAACTTCTATTTCAAATAACAACTCCTCCAAAGCTTCTTCTTTTGTGATCACTTTTATTTCAGGCACTGTTTTCCAGTCACATTCGATGATCGCACTTGTATAATTAAATTACTTACCATATGTTTCTAAATTTTTGGTGCCCATCTTTAGCTAAAAAGAGTATTTGAAATGGGTCAAAATAGATGTTATAACTAGAGAAATTTAAAACACTTTAAGTAGGTATCTGTATTCTTCAATGAAGAGGAAAACATAATAGCATATGTTCCATAATACTTATATGACACCAAACTCTCCTGTAGATGAATTTGTAACAAAATAATGCCAACATTAACAAAAAGCACAATCAAAAATGAGATATTTAGAAAAATACACATTATAAGAACAGGAGAAATAATGCAGTATGGAGAATGATTTCTGAGAATTTGTTTGTAAAGGCAAGAGTGTGATATAAAGTGTGTGATAATATCTATCATCTTTTCTTTTTCATTTCTTTAAATTGCAAAACTACATGCCAAACCAGAGGGGGAAATGAAGTAACTCCTGTAGGGAATTACAGACAATAACATCGTGATATTTAAAATGGAACTATTTTAATATGTCATGGTTTTGACTTGCAGTGACATGACAATTCAAGTAGATTATCTTTGCATTATAAATATAATATTTATAGATATTTAAATCCTCCACTTCTTTCTTGAATGTCAAGAAAAATGCCTGGATATATGTCAGATAAATGTAATTCTAGAATGACTTTATATTGTCCTGATTATGTATATTTTAGCCTTAGCTGGAAGTCTGCATCAAATATAAGGATTCCTGCCATGTCTATTTAAACCCTTCCAATAGGCATTTTAAAATATAGTTATAAAACTGAAAAAGAAGCATTTATATGTATGTGTTATTTTTGAATAAGAGAGTGGTTGCTTTAATTCTTTCCAACATTTATGAAGAAAATGAGTAACTTATTCCTTTAAATGAATGTGTATATTCCAATGAAGTACATTCTTCATCATAATCTCTTTTGGAAAACATGTTTTGAATGGGAGTCATTTTGAGTCAGACATTGTGAACATATTCAACTAATGCAGAAACACTGAAAATTGGGAGGGGGAGGTGCCAAGTCAAACATCTACTTTCTTTTCTGCTTAGAAAGAACTGAATAAAATTTCATGTGTTTTGGAATAATTCCATGTAGAAGAATTTCTAGCATTGAAAATTTAAATTTTTACATGCCATATTAGCACTTAGAAATGAATTTTATTTTTTCAATAAAATTGAAATTCAATAGAGCAAAGTTTTGACAATAAGGATGAAGAAATTTATTATATCTGATGAAAATAGTCTTAATATTACATGGTATTATGCTTTTTTCTTAAATTATTTGGATTACTTTATGCAGTCTAATAAAAATGCTAAATGAAAAATTTTAGGGTTGATATAAACAAATATTGAAGAGGTAAATTTGTACCAAACTAACTTAAAGCACACCAAGAATTTGCAATTCATATTTTGCCGGCTCTTATGAATCTGTCTCTTCCATTGGTTTGCCTTGTCTAGTCTGTATAGGATGGCTTTTTCCTTGTCTTAATGAATCTTGTTTTGTCCAGTTTGACAGTTGTCTCTTGGAGGCCTGCTCTTTTCTGAAGAGGATATGGGTGGGAAATGGAGCTATAGGAGAGAGGTGAGAGGTAAGAAAAAGTACAGAATAGAGGGAAACTGTGGTAGGTTTTTATTGTATGAGAGAAGAATCTATTTTCAATTGAAAAATAAGAACCGTAAGGCAGTTGTGAATAACAAAATGAATACTAGTTAGAACCATTTACTGTTCCTAAGACTTGTAAGTTAAGAGATGAGTTATATTTAATGTTTTATTCTTTTAAATTCCAAAGATATAACATCCTCCTATATAACTTACACTAAGGGAGGATGTTGACCCTTGATGGACTGCTATTTATCATTTCTTCATAAACCATAAAAGAAGAAAATGTTAATTATCTGCTAAAATATAGCATTCCATTTACTAAATTTGTTTACTAGTCTTTCTCACATGTATATATCCATGGTGCAGTAAAATGTTCAAATAAAAATATTTAGTATTTCTAATTCTCTAAAGACTTAAAATTTTAATTAATCTAGAATTATATATATATTATATAATATATAGTGTGTTATATATATACATACATATTTGTAAATATATTTGTGTGTATGTATGCATGTGTGTGTATATGTGTATGTTTGTGTCCATTATGAGATTCCATAATGTAGACACAATGACATGATATGTACTTACATAGTAATCCAAGAAAATATAATATAAGGATGCAGGGAATGAAAGACTTATTTTAACTTATAGTTTGAGTTGTGAGTCTCATCAAGTGAGATGTCATGATGTCATGGTGACCAAACCTGAATCAGATGACCACATTCCAGATTGTTTGCCATCAGGAAGCAGAGAGACAGCAGTAAATCTAAGCTTACTTTCTACTTTCCAAGTGGTTCAAGTCTCCTGCAGTGAAAGGTACTGCTCACATTTAGGAAAGGCTTCCCAAGTTTATTAACCAATCTTAGAATTCCCCTCAGTGGCATGTGAAGAGGTTGTCTTTTTTTTTTTTTTAATCTTTTCATTTGATTGTTCTATTTTTTTTATTTACGAAGTTTTTATTTCCATATCTGGCACTGCTCCTCCTCCTTCCCCTCCTACTAATTAGGCCTTGATACTGGGTTTAGGTAGTTTTCTAAGTGATTCTAGGTCCATTCAATTAGACAATTAATTGTAACTGTTACTATGGCTATAGTGGTTAAGAATTTACAGTAGAAACTGAAGGAATATTGCCAAATTCATTTAAGACGCCACAATTAAACTAATAGCCAAGCCATTCAAAGACAAAACAAAGACGGAGAATTACAGATCAATTTCCCTCATAAATATTGATGCTAAAATTCTTAACAAAATTTTGGCAATCCTCCTTATACAACAATATATAAAAAACATCATCCTCCATGATCAAGTAGGCTTCATCCCAGAAATGCAGGGATGGTTCAACATAAGAAAAACCATAAATGACATCCATTATATAAACAAACTGAAGGAAAAAAAAAACCCACATGATCATATCCTTACATGCTGAAAAAGTCTTTGACAAAACATAACACGCCTTTATGATAAAAACCCTGCAGAGATCAGGAATACAGGCAAAATATCTCAATATATTAAAGATGATTTACAAGAAGCTGACAGCTAACATCAAACTTAAAGGAGAAAAAGGCAGAGCAATTCCACTAAAATCAGGAACTAGATAAGGATATCCTCTCTCCCTTTATCTACTCAATAAAGTTCTTGAAGTTTTAGCAAAAGCAATAAGAGAACGAAAGGAGATTAAGAGGATACAAATTAAAAAAAAGAAGTGAAACTATCTCTGTTTGCAGATGACATAATTGTATACATAAGTGACACACAAAATTCTACCAGAGAACTTCTACAGCTAATAAACACCTTCAGAAATGTAGCAGGATACAAGATTAACACAAAGAAATCAGTAGCCCTCTTACACACTAAACGTGAAAGGGCTGAAAAAAAAATAAGGGAAACATTACCCTTCATAATAGCTGCAAATAGTATTAAATACCTTGGAGAAACTATAACCAAAGAGGTAACAGATCTATTTGACAAAAATTTTAAATCACTGAAGAAAGAAAGTGAAAAGGATATCAAAAAATGTGGAAAGCTCTCCCATAGGTAGGATCAACATAGTAAAAATGGCAATTCTACCAAAAGCAATCTACAGATTCAACGCACGGCCCATGAAAATCCCAACACAATTTTTTATACACCTTGAAAGAATAATACTCAATTTTATTTGGAATAACAGGAAAGCCAGGATTGCCAAAACAATTTTACTCAACAAAAGAACCTCAGGAGGTATCACTATCCCTGACTTCAAGGTATACTATAGAGCTACAGTAATAAAAACAGCCTGGTACTGGCATAAAAACAGACTTGTGGACCAATGGAATAGAATTGAGGATCCAGACATTAACCCAAAAACTTACGAACACCTGATCTTCGACAAAAAGGCCCAAATATTCAATGGAAAAAGGATAGTATATCTAACTAATGGTGTTGGCATAGCTGGATGGTAGTGTGTAGAAAAATGCAAATAGATCCAAGCCTGTTACCTTGCACAAAACTCAAATCCAAGTGGATCAAAGACCTCAACATAAACCCAGCCACTTTAAACTTGATAGAAAAGGAAAGTGGGAAATACACTTCTCCCAATTGGCACAGGCAACCACTTCCTAAATATAATACCAGTGGCACAAACACTAAGATCAACAATCAATAAGTGGGATCTCCTGAAGGTAAGAAGCTTCTGTAAAGCCAAGGACACTATCAATAGGACAAAACGACAGCCTACAAAATGGAAAAAGATTTTCACCAACCCTACAAGTGATAGAGGACTGATCTTTATGATATATAAAGAACTCAAGAATCTAGAGCCTAAAACCTTGAATAATCCAATCAAAAAAAAATGGCATCCAGATCTAAAAAGAAAATTCTCAGCAGAAGAACTAGGAATGGCTGAAAGGCACCTGAAAAAGTGCTCATTGTCTTTAGCCATCAGAAAAATGCAAATCAAAACAACTTTGAGATACCACCTGACACCTGTCAGATTGGCTAAGATAAAAGACAGAGATGACAGCCTATGCTGGAGAGGATGTGGAGCAAGGGGAGCACTCCTCCATTGTTGATGAGAGTGTAAGCTTGTTCAGCCACTCTGGAATGCAGTATGGTGGTTTCTCAGATAACAGAGAATCAATCTCCCCAAGGACCCAGCAATACCACTTCTGGGTGTATACCCTAAAGATGCTCAGTCGCACTCCAATGGCATTAGCTCAACTATGTTCATAGCAGCATTATTTTTAATAGCAAGAACTTGGAAACAACCTAGATGTCCCTCAACTGAAGAATGAATTAACAAACTGTGGTACATCTACACAATGGAGTACTACACAGCAGTGAGGAAAAAATGAAATCCTTAAATTTGCAGGCAAATGGATGGTTTTGGAGAATATCCTACTGAGCGAGGTATCACAAACCCAGAAAGATAAACAGGGGATGTATTCACTCATTAGTGGACTCTAAACAGCAAACAAACAAGAAAAAAGCAAAGCATGACCAAGCTGCAATCCACAAATACTGAACAGCTTGGGATCAGAAACACCTTGGACTGACTTCTTGGATCCCACTCCCCCTAGAGGAACACCTGACTCAGTTTGAGTTTGGGAGGAGAAAACTGGACCTGCCAGGAGTGGAGGCTGAATTAAGCATTATTGGAACAGTGGGACCTTGGGACTGTCTGTTGCCTGTGGAGGGGCGAGGGATGTGGAGTTGTGGAGAAGAAAGAATTACCTGATGTGGTGGGAGCAGGAAAGAACCTTGATTAAGGATATACAGGATTAGAAATTGTGACTTCTTTATTCATAATTTAAAAAAAGAAAAATAAATAAAATTTAAAAAAAATCAGTGTGCACGTGGTATTATTGTACAGCTACCTTCATTGCTTGCTATGGGCAGACCAAGGCTTTCCTTTGAATATCTCTTCAGCTTCTGCACTGCGCTTTTAATGATGAGTCTTTATTTCCTTTACCATGAAGGAATGATATACATACATTAATGTGTAACAGAAATTCAAAGTCCCTTTCAATCAATAATTCATGTATTTGGGTTTTCTTTTTGCTTTTATTGAAATACCTTCTCCTACATAATATATCTTGCTATGTTTTTTCTTCTATTTTCTTCACAACTCTCTTCCCATTGAAATTTACCCCATTTCTGTCCCTCATTAGGAAACCAATAAGGTCCTAATGAATAAAAATGAAATAAGTGACAATTTAATAAGATAAAACAAATTTAACTCACTTAGTCAGACAAACCAAACAAACACAGGGAAAAGAGCCTAATAAAAGGCACAAGAAATACACATAGACATTGACCCACTCAATCTGCGCATTCAGAAATCCTATAAAAACACAAAATTGAAAGCCATAGTATATATACATAGTATATGTAAGGTAAAAAGAGTAAAATTACCTATCATCTATTTATATAATAAAATAAAAATAAGCATATGATGATTTTTTTTAATAAAGACTAAGAATGACTTTATATGTTGAGAGCCATGCAGTCTAGTCTCAAATCAGCATATGACTAACTCTCCATCATGTTTCCTTGGTGCAAGGCACCTATAAAAATGGACTTTCACTTAGCAAATACTGGTAGCCAATGGGACAGTGGAGGAATTTCATTTAATTTAATGGGAGTTTAATTCTGCTCCAGTATGCAAATGATCAGCATGAATGGGTGGTTTAGTAAATGGGGAGATCCTAAGAGTGGACATGATTCTGAGAGGTTTGATATCTGAGTTTGGTGGGGTACATGACATAAAAACACCAAATAATTAAGAAATAACTATCTAAAAAATAAAAGAAAGAAATGCTATGATTAATATCAGCGTTTCACTGGTTTTGTAGCTTTTAAAGGCTTTGTTGACTTTTTAAAGTTTTATGGAATTATATGATATGTATTCATCTTAGTTTTTAAGTTATAGTAGAATTCTGTAGTAAGTCCATGTTTTCTTGTGTTTGCTTCTGTTATTGCTGTTTTTACTTTTAGTATGGAGTATTTTTTTAGTATTTCAAGCAGGTTACAAAGTATTTATTTGTTAAAAATCATTCATCGAATTTAGGTTTAATTTTGCTATCTAAAAACTCATCTGTTTTTTCAGAATCTTCAATTTATTGAAACAAATTTATAATGTATGTTCTTATGATTTTCTGGAATTTCATGCATATCTGTTATAATGTTTGCCTCTCAATTTCTAGTTTTATTGAAGTAGGTCTTCCCATTTTTTTTAATTTGTTTAAGAATTTGCCAATTGTATTTAATCCTTAAAAAATAAATAAATAAATAAATAAATAAATAAATAAATTTTTAAAAAATTGCAGGCATTTTTCTTTCTTATTAAAATGATGATTCTTTGAGTGGTTTTTAGTTTTACTTTGCCAGTCACACATGCAACAGCTGTAATATTCCCTAGAAATTCTGTACCTTTTCAAATATTTCCTCCTAAGAATCAGCATGAGGTTAAAGTTTCTTAAATCTCCTATCTGAAGATACTAATTACAGATAAGTAACTCCCAATCCTGAGAACTTTTCTGACTCAATAGGTACATATGAGAAAACAACACTTGGAACATGAACCATGTCTCACAGTTCTGGAATGGAATGTAGGACAAGCATACATGGTCTCATAAGAAATCCTCAGGAATACACATAGTGCCAACTGTTGAGAGTAAGTTCCCTGGACACTAAGCATAGAATCATTAGTAGGATCTGATATGCTGCATAAGGAAAAAGCACAATGCAAACTACGGGATATATTGATCCATATTTGCCATACATAGTAGCTTATAATGTTGGAAGAATAATGATATAGTGAGTTGGGGAAAAATGCTTTATCAAGATCTAACATTTACAGAAAGATTGAGATATGGTGCCATCTTGTAGAAAAGGGAACTGTATAAAAATATATCTTGCAGAGATGACAGAATTGTTGGAGTTTGAATGTTGTTGTTAATAAAGCATTGTGTCTATGTATAGTAATTTTTAACTTTGTAACAGCAAGTAGCTGCCAGCTAAAATAAGTGCTGTGATAGCAGGGTGTATTGGGCTGGATATTTAGTTAAGCCTGCACAAATGCTGCACTATATATCTAGAATATGACTATTAAAGGGGTAGGAAGGTATACTGGGAAAACATAAAGAGAAACATTGTAGGCTTTCAAATGATCATAATATATTCTTTAAATAGTGATGTATTTCATAAAATCAAAAGTAGAAACCAATAATAAAGGTGTTCATATAATCCTGGGAAGAATAAAACTGCTTCAGTACTAAGATAGCCTTATCTATTCAGGACCACGTGAGTACAATCTACTTGATGGTCATAAGTTTCTTTGTAGCCAAGCCCTCTCCCTGCCTCAGAACCTGAACCAAAGCCGACTCTACCCTGGCAATTGTATGTCAAGGAACTGCCAGGGATGATGCTAAGTTCATTTTCTCTTGGCCATCTATTGCTGGGAATGCAGTCTACCATTAAGAGTAGTTTGTTTCCCCAGTAAAATTCCCTTGTAGAAAACTAATTTTTTCATAAGCAAATGGTTGTTAATTGGAGGTAGTTTCTGCGTTAGCTTTGAGAAGATGTATCTAAATCTCATTTCATCTAGAACCTCATCTCGTGGAAACCCTATGCACACTGCCTCAGCTCTGCAACTCCATATGTGCATGATCCAATTAATTTAGATAGTATTGTTTCTATGGTGTCCTCTACCTGCTCTCACCCTTCCAGTCATTCTGCCTCCTCCTCTTCATAGTTCTCAGAGTGGTAGTGAGAGGAATTTGATGCAAATTTCCTTTAGATTTGCTTCTTCCAAGGTCTACATACTATCTGGAAGTGTATCTCTGTATTTGTTTGCATCTGATGTAGGAGAAGCATGATTTTTATTCTTCATTTGTAAATAGATGCCTACCACAAAAATAAAAAGCAAAAAAGCAAAAGCATTTTATTATATCTTTCTTGATCATATCCTGGTTTTAGATTCATAACAATAGAGAATTTAATAGTACCTAATTTTCTATGACCTCAATTATTAAGCTTAGAACAAAGCACTTTATCCAAGTAAAAATGTACTAACATACAAAGAAATGTTATGGAATAAAGTATCAGAAATAATAGAAATACAATATCATAATATAAAAACTTATAAAAAAAACAAGATAAATTGTTTAAAAATGCAAGTTTCACAGGAAATGATGCAGATTTAACATTTAGGAAACATCATAGCCCAAACCAATTTGTTACAAGTTTTTACATATCTGTAACAAAATATTTGTGAAATACACTTTTAGACCATCTTTCCAGTATGGTTTGGATTAGTTTTTAGAGATTTCTACTGTGGTCATTTCGCTTTTGTGTGTCTGTGGAGAGTCAGAGCATTATATATGAGAGTTTGTGGTAGAACAAAGTTTCTCATTACATGGCATCCTGAAAAGAGAAAAATAAAGAAGGAGAACTGGGGTCCTAAGGTTCCTTTCAAGGATCTGCTGTGATAATACAACTTCTTCTAATGAGGTCCCACTGCCTAACATGACACAAGCCTTACACTCACGAGTGTGGTGGGGGAGAGGTATTTATGATCCAAAATGTATCATGAAATTTGTCTGCCTTTTGATGGAGTCTGAGAAGTAGCAAGAGCCACAGTTTGAAAGGATGTGAACCAAGAGGATAGTTTTTGCTTGTTTGCTTGCTTTATTGCATGATATGGAGGAGGCTGAGTGTTTCTTGCTCAGCATTTTGTAGTGTCTATGCACCCAGCAGACAATGTGAGGTCTATCTAGTTTAAGATGAGCAGAGCCCCTTACCTAGTGACCCTTTCAAATGTTAATCTCATCTAAACACAACCATTAAGCACTTTAGAACACAGTCAAGGTAACACAGTTTTCAGCATGATAATTACGCAGGAAACTAGAATAGTCCAGAAACAAAAATTCAATTTTGTACTAAAAGTAACAATGAAACAGGCAAATTTTCTTTGTGAAATTGTTCTAAAGATGAAGAAATACAAAATAAATATTCAGCCCTCATAATGGCTGCATTTATACTACATATAACATATTTAATCTTCTAGTTTTCAATATTATAGCTTTTCTTTTGTTTATGCAGATTTCTATAATAAATCACTGTGAAAAACTGAGGAAAAATTGATCTTTTTATATATTTGTACTTTGGCCAGATTTCTTGGGTCTGTTAAGCTCTCTATTATCAATGAGAAACCTACTAATTAGAACTCAAAAAGTATTAAGAGATATTTTATCATGCTTTCTTGTGAGAATTTTGAATCAAAGACAAGCTTATTGTATGTGATTCAAACCTATGTTTGCAGTGCAGGAAAGTCATTGACTAATAGTATCAGACACAAGAGAGATAAAAATTTTAATAGGGAAGAATGCTCTGTGCAAAGGAATAACTGCTTCTTTGGCTTCACTGTGATTATTGAGTTAACTGTTAAATGTCTCATTTTAGTTGAAAAACAAATCTCCTAGAAAAGTGTTACAGAATCAATGTGAAATAGATAAAAGAAGGCATTTCAAGGTTATGCTAGATATTTCTAAAGGTCCAAAGATATAGGTTGCCAGAACTTTTCTTTGAATGAATCTTCTCAGGGCTGTGGCATTAGGACTATTACTTTGTGTATAATCAGATTATATTGCTGAGTGGTCAATAATATGACCTCATTGGTCTAATTTTTTCTCACATCTTTGGGTGTGTTCAGATATGAGTCACTTGGCATCACTGTTGATCAAAGTTAATAAAAAAGAAAATATTTTTCTTATATAATTATTGAGTTTAAATGAGTTAGTATTTATGAACAAGCTCAGGTATGTGTTAGCCAAAAATACAGTGTTAGTATATGGAATTTCACATGCACACAGAGAGGGACCAGGGATTTATGACAGTTGAAAATAAAATTATTAATATCTAAAATAAACTAAGAATCTGAAAATGTACAGTGTTCTCTCTAGTTTGCCAATAACCTTCACAAATCTTTTTGTTTGTGCAAGTACAATCTAGACTGAGGTTTAAACAATTTTGTACATTCCTCACTTATACATCTTCATTAAGGTATCATTTTTACAGTCTTCACATCACAGAATATACAAGAGAAAAGAAATATCCACAATGTAATCATGAATGACACACCCTTAGAGCTGTTCCCAAATCTTTAGTGAGCCCAACAACTTTAAATGCAATCGGCACTATTTCTTTTGTGCACTTCCTTTCTCTGAAAAAATGAGCTGGCCACTTTTCCCTATCATAAAAACTTCTACAAAAACACATACACAAAGCTGATCTTTCCTCAACACCAGTGTATCTTTTCTGCCATGCCAGTACTCCTATGAGAAAACAATTGGATTTTCAGCCTAATTTTAATAGTAATTGGTGCAAGAAATTTAAGACCAAATACTGAGATGGAGTGATAATTCAGTGGTGAAAGGCACTTAATTCTCTTTTAAAAGAACAGAGTTTAATTTTCTGGACCCACTTACATCAGCTCAAAACCACCTGTAACATCACTAGGACACCTGATTTCTTCTGACTAACACTCACATGGCCACACCAACATCCCATCATTCAGAAGAAAGAGTGACTGGGAGGAGCAGGAGGGGGAAGGGAGCTTGAACAAGGGGGTGTATGGATAAAAATGAGATTTTATTCAAAATAAAAATGGATAATAATAATTTCTTTTCAGAGAAGCATGTGATACTAAACATTCAGCACTCTTTTGTAACCACACAAATTCTTACATGGCTTGAGTGATAAGCACTGACAAGCAATCAGAGAGTCCCATAGATTACAGAATCCCATGAAGTCTTGTTAGTCTTCTCTGGGTCCCTTGCCTATGACTACCACTGATATGAAAATAAGGTCCCAAACACTACCACACTACTATTTCTGGAATTTATAAGTCAGAAATGAATTAATACTGATTTTTGAAGGTTAGTATTTTATGTGTTAACAAGAAGAGATCTCAGAAGTGTTCCTCAACATAACCAATGGTATCACAGGGAGAAGAGTGATGTTGAAATCTGAAGAAAAACACAACATTCATGTTTCATGTTCCCATGATTCTTTTTTCAAGTGTTTGAGGCTGATTCCAGTTTATCCATGGTTTAAATTTGGATTTATATATAACTTTGATATCTTTTTTTACTTTTAGTTAAGACCCCAAAATCTCTTATTCTAGGACTGAAAAAGTCACACAGGAACAGAAAAGGTAAGGAGAAAAAAAAGATGATTGATGTGAAACAGAAAGGTTTTTGACAAGAAAAGATACAAATCTTTTCTGTTCCCTATGTTACAAATTTGAACAAATCAAAGATTAAAAATCTTCTATGCAAGTTGCCTAAAGTCCCAATTCATCCTCAGATTTTTAACACAACCAATTTAAACACTTTCTATTATCTCCCAGGATCAAAAGAATCAATCAACATCTTCTACAGTCTTATGGGTCCTCAATCATGCTTGCCCAAGGCAATGAAAATCAAATCAAAGCTGCCTCTATAGAGAGGGGGTTATAACACAAATCAGAAAGTATGCGGTAGCAAAAACCTTGCATAAAATGAAATTTAATTCATGTTCATTGAAAACTATATCCTTCCAGAGATTATGTAGAGATCTCCTCAATCTGTTCTTTTCCCTCAGAATGAATTTTTAAAATGTCAACCTGTTATTCTTTGTGAGGCAGAAAATTAATTTTGTAATCAGTCCAAACCCTGTGTTTTCTTCATCTTGATAGCTTTAGATTTTAGCATTTAATTTAGACAATTTCTTAAGAAATTCGTGTTCATTTTGAGGATAATAAGCAGAGATCTGAAAACAGACTTTTATATCTGTGCATTTGGTAACAAGATTATGTGTGTGTTTATATGTCTGGATCATAAATATAAATGTAGTTATGATAATAGGGTGTTAATTTCTTAATTTTGTTAATTTTTTGATATCTTCTTTCTGTGCCAAAATTAGAAAGTAAATTTTATCAAAGATATGCATGTGTGCATAGCATTACTTGTAGAAGTATTGATACTTACTTCAGCTTCAAGTGTCCAGTGAATATTTTGAAAGATATCCTCTCCAACTAAAAGATCTTGTATGATCAAGATCAGGATTTGGGTAACAGTGCTGTACCTCTCAACCTTGCTTTCATACTTTGAAAATAAGTCTGCAATAGCATGTTTATTTATGCTATACTGTGTGCAGCATGTATGTGAAGGGGCACTCCAATAGAGTCCTCATGACTTTTTTAAAAATTGTAATGTCAGCCAATATTATCTATCATCTGTGCTAGTTAACAAATATCATATTAATAGGCATTAAGAGTGTGTATTAAGCACCCATTGAATAAGGTTTAAAAGTACTGAAATTTCTAAATGTACACAGTTAATTTTAATGGCCCAAGTGTATGTAATTTTGGAATTCATGGCTTATATTATGTTATTTTTAAATGTATTTTCTAGAGCTACATGTTTCCAAAATATTTCTTAAGTTATTTGACTATACGCATTGATAGGAGGAGACAAAATTGTGAAAGAAAGTAAGTCTATAATCTTTAAAAAATGATTATGATTGGGTGGTATACACTATAACTTCTTCCTTGAAGTATGAAAAACATTTTCATAGTTTAGAAACTTTGAATTTGATCTATTAAAAATATAACAACTGTGATATTTATTATTTATGACCTGTATATAAAGCACAATATTTTCATTAATGTAAAGCTATATTTCCTTGTAAATGTAGCTTCTAGATTATTTCTTAGAATGGCAATATCTAAATGACAATGTAGAATTAATATGTATAATGTTAAAAAGCATTACAATAAATGAGAGACTGAATCAGATTTACTCAACTGTGCAAAACAAATTTCAAATAATGAAGTATTTGCCCAGTTTTATATTTGCATTTTTAATGTAACATACAAAGGCTATGAAAATACTTTAACATGACTGAATTGCACTCATATATATCCACATCATTATATATAACTTAATGTTTCATAAATACAATATATTTAATTATAACTAAAAATTTCTATTATTTTGACTGTATTCCCTCTGTCATGTTTTCTTCCTCTAGCTGACACTTCTTCATCTCTTGCCCCTTTTATTTCCTTTCTCCCTTCCCCTAGTCTCCCTTACATTTTCTTGTCCCATATATGGCAGATTTATGTATTTTATAAGGAATTATTTAAGAACCATGAATGAGGAAAGCTGTGATATTTGTCTTTCTGTGACTGACTTATTATATAATTATCTTCATTTGAATTCATTTTACAGCAAGTACATAGGTGTGCAAGTGTGAGTATATACTGGCCATTGAAAATAAAATTGTAATAAACATGAATGTACAGAAATATCTGCTGTATATTGCCTGAGAGTCCTTTGGGTGTATACTCAGCTAGTGAAATATTGTAAAGACAAATTATATGATTACTTCACCATTTTAAATCCCGTATACAACTTCAATGTTGAGCTTTATTTTCTCAGTTGATGTCATGATAGCAATTCCTCCATAATTTAAAAAAAAAAGGAAGATAGTTTAAAGTCAGGGGAAGTGATGGTAAGTACTTGATCTGACAAAAGTCAAAGCTGTACACATAGAGAATAAATTTAAAATGTGCTTTAAAACACACACACACACACACACAAACACACACACACACACTTTCTGGTCTGACTGTAGAAGGGTTGCTTAGCAGAAATTTGTGGTAGTCATAGTGCATCCTTGAGCATTACCTGTGAACTACTGTGCTTTCTTCATATATAGCTGAGTCTAACCTGGCTTGGGGAACTTTAGATTTTAATTTTTATGCTTCATGTATTTTAGAGAAAGAAGAAGTTTTATTATTGTTTTATTTTTTTTTTTTAGCTATCCTGGATGTTTTGCTTTTTTATATAAAGGTTAATATTTTCAAAAAACAATAAAAAAATTAAAAAAGAAACAAAAGATAAGAACATTGAACATATTTATGATAAAATATTCTTTTAAGAGTAATGCTAAATAAATGTAGAGCCAATTTTAAGTAATACATCACTTTAATATCCAATTTTTATTTTTATCTAGGTATAGAATTTACATGTATTTAGTTAATTTTACATAATTTACATAAACAACAGCAGAAGAGCACACAGATGAGCAAGAAAAAAATATCAGCTATAATGTACTGTATGCTTTATATTTTACTCCATTTAATTCTCCCATTATTCTTAATAAAATATAATTCACTAGTAAATATTTTTAATCATGTAACAAGAATCAGGCACACATATTATGGGCAGAGAATCAAATAATTTTCTAGCTGTTAGAACTAGAGGAATGTATAGTTCTGACACATACCAGGAAGTAATTATTCTTCATTTTGCACTTGTAATTTAGGCTATATTGTGATATCAAAAATCCTTGCAAACAAAATTATTTTGCCCCACTTCTACCTCTTCTAAAAAATCAGTTTAGGTGTGGGGAGCCGCTTCTGTCCTGCAGAACGACGAGTCACCACACGCACGATTCTTCTCGGATCACACTTTATTGGAGTACAGCTCAGTTGTAAAATGGTGGAAAGAAGACCCCGAGCCTGAGATTCAGCCTGCTTATATAGGGAAGCCTGGTGCGTGATTGGTGCCCATCACAATGCCTCATTAACATATGGCTGGTGATTGGTTCAAAGTAATATTCATTAGCATATGGCTGGTGATTGGCCCAAAATAATGGCTCATTAACATATTTGAGAATCGCATCGGATAGGTCCTTTCTCAATGCCTAATTAGCATCAGCACATCGGATTGGTCACTACTCAATGCCTAATTAGCATAAGTGGCAATAGAATATTCCGGCAAGTTGTGCAAAGGCAAACCGCGCCCTACATTTAGGGTTCCATATTAGCTAAAGGACAACAGAACGTGGCTCTATTTTTCATATCTATTTATTACTCATTAAAACTAAAGGTCATTCCTGTCCTATAAGCTAGTATTAAAAAAGGCCAATTTTTACTATACCATGTTTTAAGGTGTTCTCCTTTCTAATATAATCTGATCCTTTATTCAGCTGAAATTCTAGACAATCACTTGTGTTTTCTGGATACTGGAGAATAGTTTTCTTTTAAATCTCCCACTGTAGATTTAAGAGAAATGGTGCCTTAATTATGTGATGGTTTCCCTGCTCAGGTTCTGTGTAGGAAAGACAAGGTATTATTGGTGTGAACAGACCAGAGTTTCATTTGCAGTTCAGGGACAAGGAAATGAGTTGCAGTTAAGGAAGAATAAGAGTTATGACAATCTATTTCCTCAACTCTGCTTCCTCTTTCCTGAGATGTCACCTCTTACTCCAGAATTGCTCGCTACAATTACTCTTTGAAAAGTACCATAAGCTAAGAAAACTATGTGGCCTTGTTCTTTGGAAAGTTCCCAAAGAATGCATAGAGTTGGTCAAGCCTATGGCAGATGGCCTGTCTCAACAACTTTCTCATACCCTACATCAAATCCATAGTGGCTCTCATATTGTAGTTAAAGCCAATATTCAATTTATATTTTCTCTTGGCAAAAAAAATAGTATTGTCCTCTTCCTCTAGACTTGGTTACTGATGGAGGTGAAACACACACACACAAACACACACACAAACACATACACACACAAGAAATCCAGTGCATTTTTGGACCTTGTGTTTGTTTTATACCCCTAGACTCATAAAACACATTATGCATTCTACCATCTCATTTTTCAATCCAAAGCAAACTTTCCTTCATAATATCCTCTTAGTTAATTAATCTGCTTCTTACTTCATTTTTGAAACAGAAGCAATCAAATTAGGTCTTCCAAAAGTTTCCCCAGCCACATGGACTAACATAGTAGTGTCTGTGCCAAAATCCACTGCCATCACTTCTGTTATTATAGATGTGCTGTCTGTGCTCCCAGCTTAGGCGAAACCCTTCCCTTATGGACAGAATCCCATCTCCTCTGGACTGTGCAAAGGCATGGTCCAATTGCTTGCCTTTCCTCTTCTCATCAATTATCCCTTCTACCAGACCATTTTCACAAATGTGAAACCACAATAACATGTCTCCAAACAAATAAATCGAGTGAAAATCTACACACCTATGTAAGAAACAATATACCTACCCCTTCTGAAAATCGCCCAACCCCAGAAGAAATTTCTACATTTGTTATTTGCATATACATGTGTATATGTATTGTATATCCAATATATGTGCTTCCATAAAGAAATGGAATGTCTGAATAGACTGAGTGCCAGCCCACATGGTTACAAATGGAAAAGTAAATGTTAGATTTAATTCTATAGTAGGGCTTAGTTCCCGCACTGAATTGTCTAGGAATTATGATGAAACATTACTTCTAGTTAAGTTCTTACGAAGTAGGAATTTAATTTTATTTAATTATGTGATAATTGTTAGAAAAAAATTCCAGACATTCTTAGAGCATTTCTATTCAGTAGAAGATCAGATGAGTATTGATCACTGGAGAAAACAATAGAATGAAAAAGATATATAATAAATTTGCCTTTTAATAATACTTGACATTCTTTTTATTTAAACAATTTTTACATATCAACCACTCTTCTACTCATATTTTTCCCAATCACGCCCAGAATCACCCCACCCCACTTCCTCATCCACTCCTCAGAGAGGGTAAGGTCTCCCAGGGGTAGTCAATACAGTTTGGCATATAAAGTTCCAGTCAAGTCAAGCCCCTCATTGCAGTATCAAGGTTGAACACTGTATCCCACTAAAGAGAATGAACTCAAAAAGCTAGGTCATGCATTAGTGATAAGTTCTGGTCCAACTACCATAGGCCCTTCAAACTGCTCCTGCCTCACAACTGTCATCCACATTCAGAGGGCCTATCAGTTTTATAAAGGTTCCCCAGCTGTCAGTCCAGAGTCAGTGAACTCCCAGTATCTTAAATCAGCTGATTCTGTAGGTTTCCTCATTTGATCTTGATCCCTTTACTCATATATTCCTCTTTCTCCCTTCTATTGGATTGGGAGCATTGCTCAGGTCTTAACTGTGGATCTCTGCATCTGCTTTCATCAGTTACCTGATGAAGGTTCTATTATGAGAATAGGGGTGATCATCAATTTGATTTCATGAGAAGGTCAGTTCAGATACCCTCTTTACTATTGCTTGGAGTCTTAGCTGAGGTCAAGTTTGTGGTTTCCTCAGTATTTCCCTAGCACCAGATTTCTTTTCAAACACAAAATGGCTACCTCTATCAAGATATCATTTTGTTGTTCTCACTCTCGGTTCCTTTCCCAACTCAACCATCTCATTCCCTTATATTATATTCTCACCTCTCCTTACCTAACCCTTTCCCTTCTATGACACAACCAATATACTCAGGAGATCTTATCTATGTCCCCTTCCCAAGGGGATCCATGAATATTCATCTAAGAATCATTTAGAACTTGCTTAAAAATTTTTATATTTCAAACCTTTCTTAATATCCTTATTTTTACATGTTAATTTTCCATGTAATAAAAATAAATATCTTAAAAATTAACCACAATGCGAACAATTTAAATTAGTTATATTTTTCTACATTTGAAATAATTAGAGTATGTGAACAAATTTCTCATACAATGCTTTCTTGTTTTAGATTTTAAGTATTTTTCTTAGCTCCATTATGCTTATATTTGTTGGTCTTATTATGGAGGATGGTAATAAATTGAATTGCTGTATAGAAACAGCAACAGAAAAGCTAATATACTAAAATTAGTCTTCTGACTGTTTCATTTCATTTTAAGGAGACATAGAGAATTTTAACTTATAATGAATGATTTTGAGACAGAACATTTTTCTCAAATGCAGATTTGTATAAATTCCATTACAAATAATAAACATGCCTTAAATCAAATCTATTTTTATTTGTGTTCTTTCTATTACCAATTCATAGACCATTAGTTTCTTGAAAAATATCATTTCTCAGGGTGGGAAGTGGCAGAGCAGGTAAAAGCTACTTCTTTGTGATTTCTGTACAAGAGCAAGGACCTAAGTTTGAAACTCCAGAACCCAAGTAACCCTGCACTTATAATGTTAGTTTTCTAATCTCAGACACCTTCAAGGGAAATCAGAGACAGAGGCAGTAGAATTCCAGACACTCGTGTGCAAGCTGTTTGGACAAACGGCAGAAAAACAAAAAAAAAAAAAAAAAAGAGAGACACTGATTTAAACAAGGGAAAAACCATAGAAAAATGAATGTTATCTCTTGACCTCCACAGGTACAAATTAGCACGTGCATGCTACACACACACACACACACACACACTAAATGCATACATCATACACATACATATAAACACACAGATTAAAATAAAATTAAAAAATAAAAATGACCATTTACCAGTAAGTATTTCATCTCCTGTAACTCTCTTACAGATTGTTCCGTGAGGAATAAGACTCTACACTTAGGTGAGGAGAGTGGGTGCAGCTGCTATAAAGAGGACTAATATGCTGTTGTTCATTTTAGTGACTTGAAGAGTGGTGTCTGGGCTACAGTATTTGTTTTAAACATTGATTTTTAATGTTGTCAGTATTAAAGAATGAATAATATTAATTGTATTTTTTTAAATTTGTAAGTGACAGAACCATTCTTTTCCTGGAAGTTCTCTAATATAAAATGGTGCTAATAGTTTTAAAATGGTTGATTACCTATAACCATCATGGCACTATTTCAGAACAGGAAATATCTTGCCGATCAGGACATCATCATAAGTCCTACAACCTACATATTAATATGATTGTGCCTTCTGGCACAGTGAGATCTGTACACTACACAGGAAGATTCTCAGCTCATTGGCAGATAGATTTCTCTATGTCCTGTGACCAAAATGTGTGGACTTTAGCAATACAGTCTTACCATTAAATTATGATGGGCATCCAAGATCACTATCACTAGGCTGTATTATTTTGGGGTATTTTGAGTCTTCTAGATCAATAATGTATATTGAAATAACTTATACCTGTCACTGGGCTTTTATTTAATAACCCATGTCTTCAGGAGGAAATGCTGTATATCTGTTAAAACATCTTTTTCCTTGTTTTCGAACCTCTGACACCTAAAAGTTAAATAAGAAACAGCTGAATCCCTAGTGAGATGATCAAGAAAACATATTAGTGGGTCATTCACCTGCCAATTCACATCTTGTCCAGCTTTCAAAAGCAGATTCAAGAAAACCTAAAAGATGTGCTGTAATGAAAGGTACCCATGATCTGAAGAGACAAGCAACAGAAAGAAGAAAATGACACAGCTTTTGGAACTTACAGATAGTAAATATAAATTAATTATGATAAAAATGTTAAGCATTCTAATGGTAAAATTAAGCAGCATGCAAAAAGAGATGGTTGATGTAAATAGAAAAGTAAAATCTCAAAGCATGGTTAAAATGAAATGCTAGCCAAGTGATGGAGATGCACATCTTTAACTCCAGGTCTTGGGAGGCAGAAGCACCAGATCTATGTAAGTTGGAGGCCAGCATGGTGTACAAATACAGTTCCAGAACAGACAGAAACTGTTACCTGTCTCTGAAAAAAAAATAGAAATGTTAGATACAAAACAGTATGACTGCAAGAAAACTTAAACAATTTAAATGAATGGAGCATTAGTTTTATAAACTAGGAAGTAAGTTAGTTAACTAAAGGGCCATCAGGAGAAATGTCTAAAGTGATGGTCAAGAACAAATGGCATGAGAAGAAAGGAGGGAGGACAGCAGAAGAAACAAAAATTCTCTGGATATTTCAAAACTCCACAATGTGGAAGAGAAACAGGGCTGTAATAGCACAGGAAAGAAGAAAGGAAGGCCTGACAAAGTATTTAAAAGAGGAAACATTGTGGATTTTCAATACCAATGAAAAATTCAAGGATTTTTTTTTTAATCTCAACTAAGAAATTGCATGAAACCTGATCATCCTCACTACATTGTACTCAAGCTGCTGATAGGCGATGATAAACAAAAAATCCAAAAAAAGAAACACATGGGGAAAATTTCCATTGTGTGTGGGAAAACACAATGAGGCTTTTTTTCTTTCTCATCTGTAACAGGGAAGCTAGAATTGAGTAGATATTGGTGAATTAAATATTGTATTTAGATAAATTGCTTTTAAATATAGAACATTTAGGCATTCTCAGAAAAATAATCTTGATACATTTCATAACTAATAAGTAACTCTTCATAGATAAATTTTTTGTATGAAATATTTTCTATAAAGAATAATAAAATGATTAACAAAATCTTTTTTCTGTATTTTAATACCTATATGCAAAATAAAATTGTTTATGGTACTAATAAAAACATGGGATCATTATAATGTAGATAATTAGAAGAAAGAATTATTTTCAGGAGAGTGTAAGGAGAATTTATATGAACACTTATAAAGTAATTATATTATACATTTTTAAATATATTATTTAAAATTGCTTTGCAATAGTTTAAAATGCATAATAAAAATTGTAGAGAAATTACTGTTGTTTAAATTAATTACCACTGGGTAGCATATGTGCAAAAATAAATTTTATATTAAAGTTCAGAGAGCAGTAGTAAGCATGAGATATGTATATTTTTTTAAAAAAATCAGAACATGACAAGTAATCAGTGTTTATAAAAAAGTACAAGTAGATAAGCAAGTCATAACTAAATATAAAGGCTTCTAACAAGATAATGTCAGCATTTTGATGAACAAAATCTAATAATAAATCATGAGAAATAAAACTTTCTTCCTGTCCTCTCCTTCCTGAGTCCACAGCATCCTCAGGTGGCACACCTACAGGAGAATCAAGAACAGTCTATTTAGGAGTTCATGAAAAGTTCTAGGCAATGTTTTCAGTACAGGCAACTTAAGAACCTGAGAGAATGCAGTAGAAAGTATCACAAACATTGAGTTCACAGAAGGGATGTCAGAACAAGAGGGAGATAATATATTATGAGGTAGACAAAGGCCATCACAGGGAAATCCATGAGGAGGGCTGAGAACTAAATGCTACCCGTGACAGCCATATGCTTCCGGCACTTCAAGATGGCTGTGGAATATATTATATATATAATTCCTTCTCTACTATGCCAATAGAAGAATAAACAACTGTTCCTTGCAGTTTGTGTAGAAAATGACCATTCTTTTCCCATAATTATTTCTCCAAGACCCGAAGGACAGTAACAGAGGAAAATAGATGTTTAGGACAACAGGGTTTTCAAGCAGGAAGTTATGGGTTTCTGAAGACAAAACTTAAAGGTCATGGTTGTCATTTTTGAGGAGGTTCCCCAGCAAAGTAGTCACATACACAAAACACAAAAGGAGAAATAGATCAGGATCAAGTGTTGGGACTTAGTAAGACCAAATGAAGATTGTTCTAACAGAAGTATAAAGTCATTTTTTTCTGGTATCACTTTTCAACTCCAGTTGTAACACATTTTCTTTGTGCATCTCAGGAAAAATAAAGAATATTAATTTAGGAAGTGTTTTGTTTTCTTTACTAAGCTCAGATTCCTAGAAGCAATTATTAGAGTTGAAATTTACAAAGTGCTGTTCCATATGTACTGTAACTTCAAAGGTGTTGTAACTTTACTGTAATATATTATGAATGGCATTTTATTATACAAGTATGCATGTAATAATTTTCATTGACAAGCAAAACATATTTTAAAATATTCAAAAGCAATGTTCTATTTGTATCAGCTCTACAGAAAACAATCATCAAATATATGTGTGTGCATTCAGCTTGATCTGGTTGATATTTGTAGGATATACAACAACAACAGAATTTACATTTAACTCAAGTATTTAGGAAATTTCACAATTACTGCCTAGCATACAAAAGCACCTGGAATCAATTCCTTGTGTAGCACTAAAAAGTAGTGGTAGGCTGACCATTCTCCAGTTAGATGACTTCATACCCATGGACATGTGAGAAACCCTTAATGGGCTTATTGACTTAAAAAGCAAACAAAAGCCCATGTGAAATAGGAAGGTAGCATATGAGGTTGAAACCAAGAGGGTGTAAAATGAAAGGTGGTCATAATTATATTTTATTGTGTAATCATAAAATTCTTAAAGGCTAAAATAAGGATAATACATAAACCACAAAATCTCAAAATACCATTTACTAAATTTTCTTTGCTTCATTGGAAGGAATATACCCCAAGATGGTCTACATTCTGTACCATAAACTATAAAAATATACATAAAATGTTAATGAAGATTGTTATTATAAAATGTGTGTGTTAAAATAAAAAAAATAGAACTCAACTGGAATCTGAAAAATAACTAGAAATATACCTCAAAGACTTGAATTGATAGCCACAAACATCTAAAATTGCAAAGAAATTTCAAGCTATGTTAAGCATTTTTAATTAGAAAAAATAAAATCTTAGAAATATAATCTACAAAACTGTGTGGTGTTCAACATAAGCGGTACTGATAAGGATGACATGAAAATAGAAATATATTATGTATTTTTTAGCTCATTTAAAGTTCCAGTTTCCTCTTTTTGTTTATTTGTTTCCAATACATCCAAACCATAGTTAAAAAACCAATTAAAATTTAAACTGAAAATTAAACTTATACTGAAAAAATATCAAAGTTAGTCATAAATTAACAATGTAGATTATCATTAAAGCCAGAAATTAATTATATTAAAAACCATAAATTTGGTTGATAAATTTCTAATCAGAGTTTCCCAAAAGATAACACAGATAGACAGACAGACAGACAGACAGACAGACACACACACACACACACACACACACACACACACACACACACAACATCAGAAAGGAAACATTTACCACTACTGAGCCTGAGATAATCAAAGCACATGAGATTTCTATGGCTAATTTTGAGTGTTGCAATTGGTAACAGTAGAGATGGAACAATTACTTGTAAGTCAGAAAAAATAGATCTCAATAGGTTAAAAATTCTCTGTATTAATTGTTATGAAAGGAAAGCAAAAAGACAAACAACAGATTTACAAAGCTTTCTTGAAGTAATGGGAAAAGAGAAGCCTAAATGCATTTGAAAGCAGTGGACTCTATAAAACAATGACCAAAGAAACTGCCTGCACACAAGGACTCTTTCTATGCTCATGGGTCAGGCTTTCCACATAAGTATGATTTTTTCCAATTCTGATATGAAGACTCATACATACTACAGCTGGACAAGTACCTTTGTGAAGTTTGCAGGTTTTAATTTCCCAGAGGGGATTTACATGTAGTCACAGACAAAGACTAATAGCTTTGCTACCATTAGCAGTGGACATAACCTGTAACCAGATGGCTACATATCGAAATATCAAAAATACAAATTCGATTTATCACCCATACATAAAATTCCTTTTTGTATCAGCAAAGCAGATTCAGTTTAGGTTTAAGCACATTTGTTCAGAACAAACACATAATGAAAACATTTTGTCCCACATAACATCTCTGTTGATAAGTGTAAAATATGTATTTGCTACATTGCACAAATAATTAAGCAATTATAATCCTTTATGTGTCACAATATTAGAGGATTTTTTGTGTTGATGAGAAAAAGATTAAATTTCAAAATGACATCGAGAATATAAACAGAGGTAATATGCTAACAAATTAAAGATATTTCTGTGTTATGGTGTTTCCATTCAACAACAGATACAATTATCTTTGAAAATATTTTATGTTTCTACAAACATACCTGCACTACAAACTTGAATTTTTATGTGATACTTTGTGTCAGTGCTTATCATAGTAGAAAATACAAAAATTAAAGCTTTAGAAAACATAAACACATATGTAAATGTTTAAGTAAATACACAGTGCACATATAGAATACATGTAAATGTTTAAAATGGCATTCCTACTGAATTTCAGTCCAATGTCATTGATTATCTCAGTTTTGAAACAGACACTCATAGTGAGTAATATAATATCATTTAGAAAGATATCAAGGAGATATGAAAATAACAACAGCAGAGTTAAAAGTGTATTTCTCTCTTTAATGTTTATTTGTAAGAAATACTTGGCCACAGTATTTTCCTCATTGAATTACTGAATCAGCCTAGATGTTGAGGAAAGATCTCACTATGTAGCCTAGGTTGGCTCTTATATGAACTCATGAGCCTCTACATTAAGCTTTCAGGATTCTGGCACTATCATCATGTGCTTATTTAGCATGTAGATATTTTCTCATTTTAACGTTATGTGGGTTATACAAAAGTAAGCTTTATCTCAGTACTATGAACTAGAATGGAAAAATTGAACCTACTGAATAAATTATATTTATTGTATTTATAATTCTGAATACCATTAAATATTTACAGTATAAAACTTCTTTGAGTTTTGAGGGAAAATGGTATTATAGAGATGTGCTTAAAGATGGCCGTTAGTCAGGTAGAGATGGTTATCAAATTTAGTTAATGTCAAGTACTGAGCATATGGCTGACTCTTAATCCATTTTATCATCTATACCATCTATGTTTGTAAGAATTTGGCCAAACTTCATATTCTATTTGTTTGCTTACCTGTTTATTTATTTTGTTGTTCTTTTATTTTTAGAGAGAGGATTTCTCTGTATAACCCTGAGTCTCTTGGAACTCTTTGTGTAAACCAGACTGGTCTAGAACTCACAGAGGTCAGCCTGCCTCTCTTTTCTCTGTGTTGAGATTAAAGGCCCAAGTCTGTTCTGAACAACATGGGATAATATTTTTATCTTTTGGTAATTCTTTAAAAGTTCTACAATCTTAGTTTATAAAGTTAAGACTAAATGAAATAAGCTTTGAGTCTTTGTTTCAGCCCATGTGGCATAACAGTGAATGCAAAGCAGTTAAATGTCACCTGTTCTTCAAGCTGGTACAGTTGCAGCATTCTGTTCTTCATTTCCCTCCTTCTTGACAACAGTATCAGTGTTTCTATCTATGAATAAGCCTTCTACAAGTTCACTTTAGACAGGTAAATGCTACACAAAATGTTCATTTTGGGAAGAGTATAAACAATGCTGAATCTAATTCCAGAAGAAAAATTGGTATGGACTTTGAGGTACATTCAAGATAACAGCATCAATTAGTGTTATCGAAATCTTTTTAAAAATGAAATGCCTGAAATACTGTGGTGCATGTTTGAACCAAGAAATAGTCATAAAGCAAATAAAAATGTGTGCTCTTAACCTCTGAGCCATCTCTCCAGACCACCCTCCATTTTAAAAAGAGATTAACTATGACCATTTACCATTTATAATGAAAACAAACATTAATAAGCAATATTTTGGGAATTTGGGCATACCAATTTATATTACTACTTTCTACTGATTAAGGGGTGTTGGCAATCTCATGGGGTCCTGAGGCTACATCATCTTAACTGGCATCTTGGAAGCTGATCTTTCCAGAGAGTTTTCAGGTGACCTTGGCAAATGAAACCATATTTGCCAGGAAACAACCCACAGGTTTTGATATTCTGTGGAAACAAAAGCAGAAATTCTTTTCCCAAGCAATATATTCTCAGACTCAAATTTCAAAGTCAAGATATCTTTAAAACATATAAGTTTGTTTAATTTTGCAGCCTTAGCAATCAATTGTCTTTCTGCAGTTAGCTCATTAAAAGTTAAAACTTAAAAGAAATCACAATAATAACTGTAATAAAGACTCTTTATCTATTTGCCATCTTTAAATGGCTGTTTATATCTTTGTTCCTCTATTTATCTTTTTAAGGGCTTTCTGTACACTTTTTCTTCTCTTTCTGAAGCCTATTCACATTTTATACACATTGTATCCTGTTTAGAGGTTTTCTTCATTTGAATCTGTTTCATTGTGTATCCTTAAACAACTTTTTAACCAGAGAAACTTTTAAAATGCTAGTGTCAGACTCCACCCCTTTGGCAGCTTTTCAACATAGCAGAGATGCTTGCTGACAACAAACAAAGTGGACGCAAGAAAATGCTGCTGCCAAAAAACTGTTTTTGACTCTGTTTCCATATATACATATATATAAATTTTGGTGATTTTACATCATACACACCATCAACCTCAGTTATCAGTCCTCTCAGTTTCATACCCACTCTTATGATCTCCCTGTCACGCACAACCTCGCCAGCAAGGAATACACAACACCGGATGCTTCTCTCTGCAGTTTATTAGGGTCCTTTTACAATCTGGTTTCTTCTGAGGAACGACTGACTGATTGACTGACTGACTAAGGAACTAACTCTGGGGGGAAACCTGCTCTTAGCTAAATACCCTCAGGGCATCCAATCCAAGATAGCCACGTGGGCATCACCAATAGGCTCAGATATGCGGAAGCAAGCCAGATCCTTGGCCTAGCCAAATATGAAGTTGTTTACCAGGGAGAGTGCTCAAGGCCAGCGCCATCTTAAGGTGTGGCTGTACACAGCTCTCTACATCTCCCCATTTACAAAAACAGTCATTCATGCTGCTCATTTGCTTAAGACAAAATTAAACTTTTGTGTTCAATATAAACAGAAACCTTAAATCAATCACACTTATACAGAGTCTTCAATGAGACGTACAGGTTTAAGCTGTCTGCCACAGACCCACCATTTTTAAATTCAAGCTCAAATATTGCAGTGTGTCTGTGCCAAGACACAATTCAGATATACAATTCGGAAAGGCACTTTTGGTTCTGTTTCTGTGCTGTGGAATGCTTTTTAAGCTTCCTCAGACTTTATGTGAGTGTTCATGCCTCAGGTTGGGATTCCATTTATTGTAAATAATTTCTGAACTACTATTACAATAACTTCCTGCAAAAGCACTGAGAATGTCTCTTAGATGTGTTCCTGCACCTTCCAAGACAGTTACAATTCTGAACTCAACTACAGTTTTAGCTTGTGCTTCATACAAATATGAAAGATATGCTAAAATTTTTAAATGGTAATTATTGCATTTATACTCATTTTCATCAATGCAGTTCCTGATATTCTCTTTTCTCATGACACAAATAGTCTAAAATTTGTGACTTCTTGCTTTGTGAAATGCATAGGATGTCAGGAACTCCGTCTTATTAACTCTTTATTTCATAAACAGACATTTTCTTTCATATCTAGAAGAAACCATGTGTTGGGGACAAATAGCGGATGAACTAATAAAAACAAACAACAGTCATTTGAAAAGTCTCTGTTATTGGGATACTTTGCATGCAGTTCTGGGTTTAAATCCATTTGCTGCAGCCTTTCAGTGTGCTAGGCTTGACTACTGTATCAAACCAACAGAATAGCATACTTTTATCTAATTAAAGAAAAGTTTTATGGATCATGAAATAGCAGCCATTCCTCAATATACACAAATTAGCATTCATCTACTCTCCAAGAATGTTTTGTCATTTAGCTATGTCTCTTAACAAAGATCTACTATGTCTCTTTTGCTTAACACTTTATCTGTGATCACAGACAACACATATCCATGTATACTTAAGCTTACTGAACCAAGGTTTTAGTTTCCTTTTGGCTGCTGCTCAGAGTACAGAAATTCCTCCTTACCATCTATCAGTTATATTAAAAACCATCTTCATTTTAATATCACCATTTTTATTAGTAACTTACCTGGGTCAAGCAAAAGAAGAGTTTAATATGTCAATCAATAAACAGCATGATACTGCTAGGAAAATCTTCAAATTTCCCTTCACCCTGGGACACAATTAAACCATTTTGTGTATAGAGAAAAAAGATAATTAATATAATTAAAAGAAAAAAATGCAGTATATAAATACTTGAACAGAAACAAAGTTTACCAGAGTTTGTTTGTTTGTTTACTTATTGTAATTCTAGAAACTAGGTGTCCAAAATTTACAAATAACAGTTGCCTTTTGTAAAATTCTCAGGAATGGGAGCATTAGTATATAATAAAGTTTCTATCAAAAGTTATATTGAATTATAGTAATTGTTAATTGCTGGGATATTATAGAATATTATAGTGTTTAGATAGACTATACCTTACAAAATTTTCATCACTTCTGAAAGCAAGGATATTAACTTAACTAATGATCCTTTAAATGGGTATGTAAAATATAATTTAAACTACTTGAAACATGCAAAAGAGAGGCACCATTTGTTACTGCCAAAAATCACTGGCATGTAGAGATCAGAAAATCATTAACCTTGATAGAAATAGCTTATTACAACAGGAAAGACAATGCATTATTTAGCACAGTTAAATGACAATTGATGCAAACACTGTTGAAGTGTAAGGAAAGAAGAAGAAACAATTTAGTGAATGATAAATTCTTTTTGTAGTATTTATGCATGCAAAGGAATGGAAATCTTTGCTCATTAACCAAAGCACTTAGTTTGTAAGCCAAAATGCTTCAGGCTGTAGCCTTAATTGTCATAAATGTTTATCTCTATGAAAGTTTAATTTGAACTTAAGTAAAAAAATCACAAGCAATGAATATTTTATATTTTCTGGTTTTTGTCTCCTTCATCAGCTTAAGCTAGGCTATCCAAAACCTTGTAAATATAGCTGTTCTCCTCCCCATGTATCCAAGATACCACCAGGTTCAATTAGTTTATACTTTTACTCCATTATTTTTTATTATTTTAATCTGTCAGCATTGTGATTCTCAGTATGGTTTTGTGCAACCTTTGTTAATCATTGCACTCTAGTGCACACATATTTCAAAACTGCTGAGTACCATACTGTACTTCACTCAACTGAAATGACACTTGCCAATCTGTTTTCTGTATTTTTTGGTCTTTCTTTGCCATTACCATACTATTTTGCAGCTGAAAATGTCTTTGATTCTCGGTCAACATATTGAAAATATCCTCCAAATAGGCAAAAAGTAATCACTTTAATAGTTATGACATCTCAGCACATAGCATTGCATTTGTGAGTTTAGTTGACTGTGTATTGTGCTGTAAGCCTGTCCAAGGAAGCAATTGAGCTCAAGTAGACTAAAATATCAGTGAATTATCCCATATTTTTCTAATAATTTAGGTTTTCTTTTTTTGTTTTTTCTTTGTTTTGTTTTGAGTAGGATTTTCTTGTGTAGCTCTGGCTGAACTGGAACTTGTTCTGTAGACCAGGCTGTCTCAAACTCAGAGATCCAACTGTCTCTGCCTCCAGAATGCTGAATTAAAGGCATTTAACACCACACCTAGCTACTAAGTTAGATTTTAGTCACCATACAGAGAATAAATCATCATATAATCCTCAATGTTTTGTTTTTAAAATTTTCATATCCTCCTCTACTTAGAAGGAAGTAAATTAGGTATGCCTTTGTATGTGTTTGTAGCTATAAGCCCTTTAGCACTGCATATTCTCTCAAAAAAAGATACTATTTTGCTGAATAAAGGACAACTAAAAAAAGCATAACTTTTGAAGCAGACACTGCTAATAATTAGCAGCTAAAGAATAACTCCGCACCAAGACAAATACTAGACACTAAGTGATGTTATCCATGAAGCAAAGTACAAAAGAGTTTCACAGCTACAGGAGTGAAGAAATCAATGGTGGGATATCTAAGTAGTGGGTAATGTCCTGAGTCTCTTCCTTACAAGGATTATTGCCTCAGACCCATGGGAACTGGCAAAATCTTCCTCTGAGTAAGTCTTAGAAGCAAAACTAAGTCTTCCAATGATCAAAATAAATAGTGTTTACAAATTATTATCAGTGTGTTAAATTAAACCAACCAACCAAACAAAACTAGCAACTTCCTTGGGATGGCTGTAACCTAAGGGACCTCCTATCAAGTCAAGCTAACTCCCCAAACCTAAACTAATAACACACTGAGAATCAGAGTTGGTGTTAACATCAGATAAGCATGACCCATCTAATTCCAGCTTTTCCAAGTATGTGTGTGTCTTGTTGTAAGAAATTTCTGGCCTGGAATAGCCCTTAGATCTGAAGAAGCAGTCCCAAATAACCAAACAAAAGGTTATATTAATTACAAACTGTTTGGCCTATGACTTAGCTAACTCTTGCATCTTGACCCATTTCTATTAATCTATGTCTTAGCTTACTTGTGTTTTTTATATCTTTTTTCCTTGGGTGGTAGCTCACAGCGTCACTCTTGACTCTGCCCTCCTTCTCCTGTATCTATGCTTGTATTTCAGGCCTTCTTCTAATCTGTTCTCCCATAGGTCAAAACAATTTCTTTATTATTCAATAGTATTCACAGCATAAAAAAGAATCCCATATCACTTCTCTTTTTCTGTCTAATTAGAAAGGAAGATTTAAATTTTAACATAGCAAAATTACATATAACAAAACAGCTATCAAGCAAAAATTTAGCTACAGATTCTATTTTATTTGTATTTAGCAAAATTAAAGAAAATATTCTAGCATCTACCTCATCCTTATGAATCCAAAGTTTTACACCTAATTTAGCTTTTATTATAACTAAGGAAAGCTGTAAATATAACTATCTAATTTTCAACTACATCATACACCACAGAAAGATATATTACCCGAGTAAACAGAAGTGCAAGCTACTTCTAAAATCTAGAAATGATAGAGATGACATCTGGCTTCCTAGACAGTCACACTAAAGTTCTGTGGTAACATAAGGTAATCCATCTTCAGCCTACAGGCCTAGAGTCTCTGGTAAACTATTTTTGAAGCAGGAAATTATAAGAACTATTCCATACATTTTAACATAATTTGTCAATTGTTTCTCCCTATGTCCTGCAAAATATAATATCTGTCATTTTTTTCTCTGAAGCAGGAAACTAAAGGACCATCTTGACTTGTTCAGCCAAAGTTCAGAGGTTACTTTCCTATGAATTCTACATGTAGAGTTTATACACCATACTGTCTGGCAGTCAATGCTAGAACAATTTCTTGTCCAATGGTTAACTTTACCAAGTGAGTGTAAACTACACATGGAGTTTATTCAGTCCCCATAATCCTCTTGAGGTAGATTTTTGCTGCCAGAAGCAGACCTCTATCATTGTCCAGAAAAGTCTAACTTCTTTAATATTTTAAATGCCATATTCTGTAGGTCTTTAAAGTATTTGAATATTACCTATCTAATTGAAATATATCTTTGTATACCTAAAAATCTAACCTAACACTACTGTAAGTTTAGTTATGATAGATGACTATTGATCTACATTTCTTAATTATATTTCACAATTTTAAATGAATCACATAAACATAATACCCAGGGCTGGAGAGATGGCTCAGTCATTAAAGGCTAGGCTCACAACCAAAAATAAACATAATACCTGAATTAAGAGTTGAAGTATATATATATATATAGTATAACAAAAGTGACCTTAAATTTGAATCAGTGAATGAAAATTCATGACAATCTAAAATATTTTGAGATTAATAACCTGTTTTGGATTAAAGTAGATTCAATAATCTATCTTTTTAAATAATTTCTATTTTATATCCCCACTTTTTTCCTTAGAAAGAGATTGACTATAGCCATTAACCATTTACAATGAATAGAAACATTTATAAGCAATATTTGGGAATTTGGGCATAGTTTTCCATTATCATTTTCTACTGTCTAGGGGGAGGGGTCTGGCAATTTTATGGGGGTCCTGAGGCTACAGAATCCTAGAAGGCAGCCTTGAAGTTGATATGGCCATCACTTCCCATCAGAGATTTTTCGGGGGGTCTTTCTTGATTAAACCATATTAGCCTGAAAGCAATCCACAGGTTCTCATCTTCTGTTGAAACAAAATCCAAACCTCTTTTCAAAAACAATGTATCCTCAGACCCAAATTTCAAAGCCAGGATATCTTTAAAATATATATATTCACTTCATAGTCTTTACAATCAAATGGCTTTCTGCAGTTAGCTCATTAAAAGAAAACACGATAATAAACATAATCCAGACTCTTTGTGTAGTTTTTCACCTTTATCTGGCTTATTTTTTATTCCTCTATTTCTCAATTTTAAGGATTTTCTCTACCCATTTTCTTTTCTCTGCATAGTCATTTTCATACACCTTGTAGTCCATTTAGAGGCTTTCTGCATCTGTTTTATAACGTATCCTTTATCATTTTCTAATCAGGATTGTTTATAAAATGCTAAACTATAATGTACTCTTTTCACAGCTTGCTCTGTGCCACTCAGCTTTTTAACATGGCAGAGGTACCAGAGTCATACTAACCATAAAATTATGGGAAGCAATATTAAATAGATTGTGGAGCTATGATTTTAAGCCATATGATTTTATAGTTGTGTCCCAAACTCAAAAGCATTGGCTGGGAGGAGCTTCTTAAAAGAGCCAGACAGTTTTTGCCATAAAGCTGAGTCAGAAAGTGTCTCTTAAAGGAGTCACACCTCTGCTTTCTACCAGCAAACAGAGACCTCCCAGAAAATGCTTATACAAAGAATCAGTCTTTGACTGTTCCCTTTATGCCTGTAAGAACAGAAACTTTAAATCTGCCATATGTAGCTCTTGCTTATACCAAGGCTTTTGGGAGTCTTTGGGAACTTGTCTTGTTATAGTTTACTCTGCATTCCTAAAGCGATGACAGGGCATCTCTGTAGTAGTGTCTCTCTTAACTCTGCCCTTCTTTCCCTGTATCTATGTTTGAATTTGCTACCTACTTCTTTTTTAAAAAAGAAAAAAAAAAAACCACTTTTGTTTATTTAATTATTTGCCTCGGTGTTTGCCTGGAACTGGAACTACAGACAGTTGTTAGCTGCCATGTGGGTGCTGGGAATCGAACCCGGGTCCTCTGGAAGAGCAGACAGTGCTCTTAACCACTGAGCCATCTCTCCAGCCCCCTGCCACCTACTTCTAAACTGCTCTGTCACAGGCCAAAAAAGTTCTTTTAGTATCCAATGCTATTCACAGCATACATACAGACATCCCAGTCAGTGTCAGGGTATCTTTCCTTTCTTCCTTCTAAGAGAAGGGTTAGGGGTCAGATTTTCAGGACCAAGCTGTTCACAGTATAGTACACAGGTTTTTCAGTCTTTAGTGGAAGACATATATAGGGTTTTTTGATATTGTAAAGCTTTCCACTTTTATAAATTATAGGTATTTATAATAGCATAGCATTCAAGTAAAAGTATATTACTGAGATCCAGCTCATTGGCTATGTGTATCAGTTTATGACCTTTGCCATATACTTTCTATTTGTTAATTATTTTGTCTGCTTTCTTCATTTCTGTCAATTAATCTTCCATTTTTTTTTAACCTGTGAACTTTTCCAGTGGGTCAAATCAGTCTTTATTAATCACCTCTAGTCAAGCATAAAATAGCTATAAACTATTAAAAGCAATGCTCATATTAAGGACTAGTAAGTTACTAAAGAAGTAATTGTGGTCTAAGATAATTGTTCAAACTCCAGATGTGACTATGGATTTAACTTCAATACTTTGTATGGCAAATCATGCAAACATAGGAAGTTGCAAATTTTAAACAATTCTTTGCACACATATATACAGCCATGGGTAAAATATTACCAATTTCTAAGTTGCATTATGAATTGTTTTCTAATATTGAATTTTTAGATGAAACATATTCATGATGCAGTGTTGTTGGTGGTTTCCTCATGATTAAAAGATGTGTTTTACATTAACTTTTACTAAGGTTTCTGACTTTACAGGTAATATTAAGAAAAAAATTCATTTTTATCATTATATCAATCAACTCACAATAAAGACTAGCCATAGAGTTAAAGACTTGACTAGATTGTTGGGTAAACAGATGTAATTTAAAAAATTAAATTTTATTCAACTTTGAATGCTTGAAATTCTTAAATTATGTTGTGCATAGAATATGCTCTAAAGCATACAAAAAAGTTGAATTAAATACATATTTAGTGGTGGAAGGATCTCACAATATATAAAATAATGTGTTCTACAAACTACATTATAATTTATATTGGTAACAATTGCAGTTAAATTTTACTTTAAATGACATTACTATTTTATGGACTTTTCTTCTGCATTTTTGGACTACAGGTCCATTGCATATCCAAAATAACTATCAGTTGTAAAATTTTAAAAGCCAGTAGCTACTGTTGTGACCAAATTTCCCAAAAAGACCACCAAGGACGAGAGAAATCCAGAATGTAACAAGGTTTATTTATGTAAATACAAGCCTTGACAGGAAACCCAGTATAGCTTTTGCCATCGCAAGACCAGGAGGGGCTCATTAGGGGGCCCTTTTAAAGGGAAAAACCACAATTTGGGGTTACTCTAGTGCAAGGTTGTGTGCTGAAATCTGGAGAATTTGTCCTTGAATCTGGGCCCAGGAATGATGGTGGTGTATTTTGACTAGAGCATTTGATTTTCAGATATCATGGTCAGAGTGGTATGGATTCTGCAGTCAGAACATAGTTTATGCTGCCCCTCTGTGAACAGCAGCTCTAGCAATAGTCTCTGGGAACTGGGTGAGGGACTTTTTCTCAGGGTTCTGTCTGCTTTAGTTCTGCATAACATTCCTGGACCCCAACTGGATCATCCAGGTGTCCAGCTCATTCTCTCCTAGAACTGGGTAAGCCCATGCCAGGAATGTAGAACTGAACTCTATTTTATCTCTATGGCTACTAGAATACAAAATGACATTTCTTGAGCTAAGTTTACTCTCTTCAGCTACTACCATAATTGACTACTTTATTTTAACTATGGGTATAACCTTTCTTTGCCATCCATGCATTTCTTAATTAGGAGATAATAAATCTATATACACCTAAATCAATAGAACTTTAACATCTATTCAGGAGAAGCATAGGTAACTGTGTTTAAATTACACACTGCAAGTTCACAAAGTCCAAGTAAGTTAAGACGGGTGTTTGCCTAGCCATATAGAAACCACTTACTTATTGACAAATTATTTTTAAAAATGTTACTTTTTTGGTAACTCTCAGAGGCATACTTATGAATAAAATCCCATTTGCAATTTATAAGACTAATATCTGAAATGGAAAAGGAAAAGAAAATGTAGAACAGCATAGAGGTAAGGAAAAAGTTGTTTCTGAAGAATGAAAACAAGTAGATTTGATTTATTAGACCAAAGACAATGACCCTTATGTTTTTGTATATTTCTCTTTTCACTGTCTTATAATTGAAGTGCCCACTAGACTTAAGAAATCCCCATAAATGGGGTCATTTATCATCTATTTCTAAAGGAGTAATATTTTTCTTTTTATTAAATTTTGAAGCACCCAAAGCAAGATATTATATATGTGTATTTGTTGATTATCACATTACTTTTTGGAAATCAATTGTTTTTGATTATATAATCTTTATCATGATGTACTTGTGCTAATATAAGAATGATATATTCTGTAGGATCTAATTATAATGTTTCATGACTTTTCCTAAAGCAGGTTAAAAATGTACATATATAAGAGACATATCAGAGCAATAAAAGGTCCCACCAAAATCGGACATTATTTTCCTAATATATTTATGGGGCTTACTTACAGGAGTATGAGTAAGGTTTCCTTACAGAGCCTGAGCGACCTAAGGACAGCTGCAACACTGAACATTTTCTTCCAATTTAAATAGTTCTCTAAGCAAAACTCCTAATCTTCCTTGGCCCACTGTTAAACAGTTTCACCAAGTCCTTAGTACCTTGGGAAATTGCTTACATGACAATGGTTTGGGATTTTTATACCTTCTAAGTCTCATGACCTCCATGAGTCTTAATAAATTTTATAAAGTTCCTTTTATTAATTTTTTATTTAATTTTTCCTATACCTACAACTGCTCCCCCCTTCCTCTCCTCTCAGTCCTCCCCCAGCCTCCTATCAAACCATTCCCCCATTCATTCCCCAGGGAGGGCAGAGACTTCCAAGGTGAGTCAATAAAAGGTTTTGTGTTGTAGAATATTATTTTAAGATGTGTTACATTTGTTTATGCTGTGAAACATTTATTTCTCCCCTACCCCGGGAATCCTTTCTTCTTTTTTTTTTTTTTTTACTATAAAGTCATATTTTTTATCCATGTATCCCCTAGTTCAAACTCCCTTCTCCCTCCCAACAGTTCCAGTCACTCTCTCTTCTCCCCATCTCCTTATCTCCTCCCCAGCAAGGGCAGGAGGTCCCAATGTTCCAATGTGGCATAGTTCAGCATCCACTCCAGGCAAATCTGCTTTCCTCACCCCAACATCCATACTGGATCAGGTGTTCCTCTGGAGGGAATGGGCTCCAAGGTGCCAGTCCAGTATTTTTCAGATCCCAGGCTGTTGTTAGGATCTTGGACATGCTTTGTTTTTTGCTTTTTTGTTTAGAGTCCACTAATGAGTGAGTATATCCCCTGCTTATCTATCTGGGTTTGTGATACCTCGCTCAGGAGGATATTCTCCAAATCAATCCATTTGCCTGCAAATTTTAGAATATCATTTTTTCTTACTGCTGTGTAGTACTCCATTGTGTAGATGTACCACAGTTTGTTAATCCATTCATCAGTTGAAGGGGATCTAGGTTGTTTCCAGGTTCTTGCTATTACAAATAATGATGCAAAGATGTATTGCATTCTTTTGTGTTGCATTTGTTTAACTCCGTGTAGCTGTGTTACTTTATCCAAAACACTGGATTCATCTAATAAAGAGCTGAATGGTTGATCTCTAGGCAGAGAAGGAGAAATAGGCAGGGCTGGCAGGCAGAGAAAATAAATAGAAGACAAAATCTGGGAACGGATAATCAAGAAGTAAGTATCGGAGAGGAGGATGGTAGAGGACAGCCACACAACCACCTGACACACGACTGAGTAAGTGTGAAAGTAAGATACACAGAATTGAAAAATAGAATAAACCCAGAGACAAAAGACAGAGAGGATAATTTAAGAAGGGCTGGCTAGAAATGGGCCGAGCTAAAACCAGGCATTTATAAGTAGTAATGAGCTTCTGTATATAATTTATACGGGAACTGTATGATGGTTACCCCCAAAGAGCAAAAGGAGCCAAAAATGTAAGAAAACAATGAATTCAAGTTTCTGAGTCTTTTCAGCCTCCATTGCTCCCTTTAAACTAGCAGCAGGGAGTGCTTCATTTTTGAAGAGCTAGCTATGTAACATTCTCTGAACATAGATTTTTTCAGCCAGGGAAGGCATAATCCAATTAAAGCATTTTTTTTTATTTCTACAAAAATCACTGATTTCTTCCCCAGTTTAGATCCAAAATTCTTGCCACAATTTAAGCACAATAAGCATGAGTATAATTGTCATTACTGACACAAGTCTGGTGCACAGTGCTTTATCCTTCATTGAAATTTTTGGTGGTTCAGTCAACATTGTGATATTTTACATAAAACCTCTTTCATTTTTATGTTTTTCAGTAATGATTTCTTGATTTTATGTAATGTTATAGTTATTAATCATAAGGGCAATGTGAAACCTAGAATTTATTCATTATTCATCAAATACTGATATCATGTGATTATCAAATTAAAAATAGATTGGAGGTTGAGAATTTCCATAATGACCAGATTGTAAGGCTTTCAGACTATACAGTCATTGTAGCAACTACTTGACCTTGTCCCCAAATGAGGGACAATTATTCAAGGATGACAAACATATAATTGTGTGTGCCTGTATTACAATAATATTCAATCATAAAACAGGTAGTAACCCAGGCATGATACTTAGGACATCATTGACAACTGGCGAAATAAACTATGATAATTCTGAAACTTGAGGAAGTTGCCATGGATATTGAATTTACAAAGAACACTAAATTCAAAAATTGAATATAATTCTTTTTTTTTTACTTTCTTAAAATTTTACTTACTTTTATTTTTATGTATATGGGCATATTGTCTGTGTATATATCTATACACTGTGTTCATTTAGTGCCTTCAAAGGCCAAAAAAAGAGGTTAGCTGATCATCTGGAACTGGAGACATGCAGGTTGTTAGCTACCATGTAGTTGCTTAGAACTGAATCCCAGGTTTTTTTTTTTTTTTAGGGAGCTCAGCTCCTTTTTATCATTATTTTTATTATTATGAACAAAAAAAGTCACACTGTCTATCCTTGTATATCATTATTCAAGGTCCCTTCCACCACCTACCACATCAGGTCATTCTCTCTTCCCCACAACTCCCCATGCCCCCGCCCTGGGCAGGCAGTCCCAAGGTCCCACGGTCCCAATATTGCTTAGTTTAGCCTCCACTCCTGGCAAATCCAGTTTTCTCCCCCCTCCCTCAAGACTGAGTCAGGTGTTCCTCTAGGGGAAGTGGGACCCAAGGAGTCAGTACAAGGTGTTTCTGATCCCAAGCTGTTCAGTGGTTATGGTTTGCAACTAGGGCATGTTTGTTTTTTTCTTGTTTGTTTGTTTGTTTAGAGTCCAGTAATGAGTGAGTACATCTCCAGCTTATCTTTCTGGGTTTGTGATACCTCGCTCAACAGGATATACTCCAAATCCATCCATTTGCCTGCAAATTTAGGATAACAGATATTATTACTTCTGAGTGGTACTCCATTGTGTAGATGTACCACAGTTTGTTAATTCATTCTTCAGTTGAGGGGCATCTAGGTTGTTGTATACGGTTTGCTAAAATTTGGTTGAGAATTTTAGCATCAATATTCATGAAGGAGATTGGTCTGTAGTTCTCCTTCTTTGTTGTGTCTTTGAGTGGCTTGAGTATTAGGGTAATTATGGCCTCATAAAAGGAATTTGGCAATATTCCTTCAGTTTCTACTGTGTGAAATAGTTTGAGGAGTAATGGTAGTAATTCTTCTTTGAATGTCTGGTAGAATTCTGTATTGAAACCGTCTGTTCCAGAGCTTTTATTTTTGGGGGGGCTTTTTTGTTTATTTTCTATTTATCAAGAAAAACAGTAAAATGAATTTAAAATGCTGAGAAGTTAACAATAACTATAAAGAAGATAAAAATCATAAGCATGACTTATCAAGGGTGATAATGCAAATAAGATTGCCACATATATATTTACTTTGTGTTCAGCTTTCCCTCTGAATTTTTTTCCATCCCTGTATATCCTTATTCAAGGTCCCTTCCCCCTCCCACCGCATCAGGTCATTTTTTCTTATCCACAACTCCCCATCCCCTTCCTGGGCAGGGAGCAGACAGTCCTATGGTCCCACTGACCCAATAATGCTTGGATCAGTCTCCACTCCTGGCAAATCCAGTTTTGTGCCCCTCCCTCAAGAGTGAGTCAGGTGTTCCTATAGTTGGATTGGGATCCGAAGGGTCAGTCCAGGGTGTTTCTGATCCCAAGCTGTTCCGTGGTTGTGGTTTGCCACTTGGGCATGCGTGGCTTTTTTTCTTGTTTGTTTGTTTAGAGACCAGTAATGAGTGAGGACATCCCCGGCTTATCTTTCTGAGATTGTGATACCTCGCTCAGGAGGCTATTCTCCAAATCCATCCATTTGCCTGCGAATTAGGGTATCATTTTTTCTTACTGCTGAGTAGTACTCCATTGTGTAGATGTACCAAGTTTGTTAATCCATTCTTCAGTTGAGGGACATCTAGGTTGTTTCCAGGTTCTTGATATTATAAATAATGCTACTATGAACATAGTTGAGCTAATACCTTTGGAGTGTGAATGTGCCTCTTTAGGGTATACAACCAGAAGTGGTATTGCTGGGTTCTTAGGGAGACTGATTCTTATTTTTCTGAGAAACTGCCATATTGCATTCAAAATTGGCTTTACAAGCTTACACTCCCACCAACAATGGAGGATTATTCCCCTTGCTCCGCATCCTCTCCAACATAGGCTGTAATCTGTGCCTTTTAGCTTTGCCAAACTAACAGGTGTTAGGTGGCATCTCAAAGTTGTTTGATTTGCATTTCTCTGATGGCTAAAGATGAAGAGCACTTTTTTAGGTGCCTTTCAGCCATTCATAGTTCCTCTGCTGAGAATTCCCTTCTTAGATCTGTACCCCATTTATTGATTGGGTTATTTAAGGTTTTGGGCTCTAGATTCTTGAGTTCTTTATATATCTTAGAGAACAGTCCTCTATCACTTGTAGGGTGGGGAAAATCTTTTTCCATTCTGTAGGCTGTCATTTTGTCCTATTGACATTGTCCTTGGCTTTACAGAAGCTTCTTAGCTTCAGGAGATCCCAATTATTGATGATTGTTCTTAGTGTCTGTTCCACTAGTGTTATATATAGGAAGTGGTCACCTGTATCAATTCGTAGAGGTAGATTTCCCATATTCTTTTCTATCAAGTATAAAGTGACTGGGTTTATGTTGAGGTCTTTGATCCACTTGGATTTGAGTTTTGTGCAGGGTGACAGGCTCAGATCTATTTGCATTTTTCTGCACACTTCCATCCAGCTATGCCAACACCATTTGTTAAAGATACTATCTTTGTTTCATTGAATGTTTTGGGCCTCTTTGTCAAAGATCAGGTGTTCATAGGTTTTTAGGTTAATGTCTGGATCCTCAATTCTATTCCATTGATCCACAAGTCTGTTTTTATGCCAGTACCAGGCTGTTTTTATCACTGTAGCTCTATAGTATAGCTTGAAGTCAGGAATGGTGATACCTCCTGAGGTTCTTTTGTTGAGTAAAATTGTTTTGGCAATCCTGGCTTTCCTGTTATTCAAAATGAATTTGAGTATTGTTCTTTAAGAGTCCAAAAAATATTGTGTTGGGATTTAGATTGGCAGTGCATTGAATCTGTAAATTGCTGTTGGTAGAATTGCCATTTTTATTATGTTGATGCTACCTATACAGGAACAAGGGAGAGCTTTCCATTTTCTGATATCCTCTTCAATTTCTTTTTCAGTGATTTAAAATTTTTGTCAAATAGGTCTGTTACTTCTTTGGTTATAGTTACTCCAAGGTATTTAATACTATTTGCTGCTAACATGAAGGGTAATGTTTCCCTTATTTCTTTTTCAGCTCTTCTATCTTTAGTGTATAGAAGGGCTACTGATTTCTTTGAGTTAATCTTGTATCCTGCTATATTGCTGAAGGTGTTTATCAGCTGTAGCAGTTCATTGGAAGAATTTTGTGGGTCACTTATGTATACAATCATATCATCTGCAAATAGAGATAGCTTCACTTCTTCTTTTCCAATTTTTATCCCCTTAATCTCTTTTCGTTCCCTTTTTGCTTTAGCTAAAACTTCGAGAACTATATTGAATAGATAAGGGGAGAGAAGACATCCTTGTCTAGTTCCTAACTTTAGTGGGATTTCTTTGAGGTTTTCTCCATTAAGTTTGATACTGGCTGTTGGCTTCTTGTAAATCGCCTTAATTATATTTAGGTATTCTCCCTTTATTCCTGATCTCTCCAGGGCTTTAATCATAAAGGAGTGTTGGATTTTGTCAAAGGTTTTTTCTGCATCTAAGGATATGATCATGTGGTTTTGTTCCTTTAGTTTGTTTATATGACGGATAACATTTACAGTTTTTTGTATGTTAAACCAGCCCTGCATTTCTGGGATGAAGCCTACTTGGTCGTGGTGGATGATATCTTTTGTACATTGTTGTATACAGTTTGCCAAAATTTTGTTGAGAATTTTCGCATCAATATCCATGAGGGAAATTGGTCTGTAATTCTTCTTTGTTGTGTCTTTGAGTGGCTTGGGTCTTAGGGTGATTGTGGCCTCATAAAAGGAATTTGGCAATATTCATTCAGTTTCTACTATGTAAAATAGTTTGAGGAGTAACGGTAGTAATTCTTCTTTGAATATCTGGTAGAATTCGGCCCTGAAACCATCTGGACCAGGGCTTTTATTCTTGGGAAGGCTTTTAATGACAGCTTCAATTTCCTTAAGGGTTATAGCCCTCTTTAGGTAACTAATCTGATATTCATTTAATTTTGGTAGATGGTACCTGTCCAGAAAGCTGTCCATTTCATCAAGGTTTTCCATTTTTGTGGAATAAGATTTTCAAAGTATGATCTGATAATTCTCTGGATTTCCTAGGGGTCTGTTGTTATGTCCCCCTTTTCATTTCTAATTTTGTTGATTTGAACACTCTCTCTCTGTTTTTTGATTAGTTTGGCTAAGCGCTTATCTATCTTGTTGACTTTCTCTAAGAACCAAGTCTTAGATTCATTGATTCTTTGTATTGTTCTTTTTGTTTCAATTGTATTGATTTCAGCTCTAAGTTTGATTATTTCCTGCCATCTACTCCTTCTTTGTGAGGTTGCTTCTAATTGTTCTAAGGCTTTCAGCTGAGCTGTTAGGTCTCTAGTGTGAGATTTCTCTAGTTTTTTCATGTAGGCATCTAGCACTATGAATTTTCCTCTTAAGACTGCTTTCATTGTGTCCCACAAGTTTGGAATCGTTGTAGATTCATTTTCATTGAATTCTAGGAACACTTTGATTTCTTTCTTAATTTCTTCCTTGACCCAGAGATGGTTCAGCTGAGTGATGTTTAGTTTCCATGAGTTGGTAGGGTTTTTTTGGGTTTTGATGTTGTTGCACTCTTACTTTGCGCCCTGGTGGTCCGATATGTTACAAGGGATTATTTTCATTCTTTTGTATCTGTTTAGATTTGCTTTATGACCAATTATGTTGTCAATTTTGGAGAAAATTCCATGAGGAGCTGAGAAATATGTATATTCCTTTGCCTTTTGGGTGGAAGCTTCTGTAGATATCTATTAAATCCATTTGCATCATAACCTCTTTCAGACTCCTTATTTCTCTGTTGAGACTCTGTCTGGTTGATCTATCCATGGTTGAAAGTGGAGTATTGAAGTCTCCCACTATTGGGGTGTAAGAATTGATGTGGGATTAGAGCTTTAGCAGTACTTCTTTTACATAAGATTGAAATTTCCTCTTAACCAATTTTTCCTGTGATGAATAAGTAGTGACCATCTTGGTCCCTTTTAATTGCTTTTATCTTAAAGTCTACTTTGTTACATATTAGGATTGCAACCCCTGCTTGTTTTTTAGGACCGTTTGACTGGAAAATCTTTTCCAAACCCTTTATTCTAAGCCTGTGTCTGTCTTTGAGGTTGAGGTGTGTTTCTTGTAGGCAACAGAAGGATGGCTTCTGTTGTTGTATCCATCCTGTTAGTGTGTGACTTTTTTTTTTTACACACACACACACACACACACACACACACACACACAAAGCCAGTGTGTGACTTTTTATAGGAGAGTTGAGACCATTGATATTAAGGGAAATTAGTGACCATTGATTCATATTTCCTGCCATTTTTGGTGGTAACTTGTTTGTATTTCCTTTCTCTAGGGTATTCTTCTGTGGAATTATTGATTGTTTGTGATTTCGTTGGTGTATCTGGTGTCCTTATGTTGGAGTTTTCCCTCTAATACTCTCTGTAGTTCTGGATTGGTAGATAGTTATTCTTTCAGTCTGACTTTGTCCTGAAATACCTTATTTACTCCATCTATGGTGATTTATAATTTTACAGGGCATGCTGTTTTAGTGTCTGTATAACTTCTGACCAAGCCCTTCTAGCTTTCATTGTTTCCATTGAATATTCAGGTGTTATTCTGATGGGTCTGCCTTTTTAGGAAAGTGGGCCCTTTTCTTTTGCAGCTCTTAAAATTTTTTCTTTGTTCTGTAGGTTTTATGGCTTGATTATAATGTGGCGTGCTGTCTGTTTTTGGGGATCATATCTATTTGGTGTTCTGCAAGCTTCTTGTATCTTTATTGGCACTTCCTTCTTCAGGTTAGGGAAGTTTTCTTCTATGACTTCATTGAAAACATTATCTGTGCCTTTGAGCTGGTATTCTTCTCCTTCTTCTATTCCTGTTATTCTCAAATTAGGTCTTTTCATGGTGTCCCAGATTTCCTGAACATTTTGAGTTATGGCTTTTTTAGTTTTACTATTTTCTTTGACTGATATATCTATTTGAGCTACTGAGACTTCCACTTCAGAGATTCTATCTTCCATCTCTCGAACTTTGTTTGTTATGCTTGTATCTGTGGTTTCAGCTTTTTTCTTCAGGTTTTTCTATTTCCATCTTTGCCTCATTTTTGTGCCTTTTTTATTGCTTCTATTTCAGCCTTTATTTCAGCTTTTAGTTCCTGGCATGTTCCTTTCATAAATTTTTTCATCTCTTCCAGTTTTTTGTGTGTATTTTCTTCTATTTCTTTAAGGCTATTTTTCATATCTTCTTTGAGAGCTTTGATGATCTTCAAAAAGGAATTTTTGGTGTTGCTTCCTTCTGTTTCCTCTTCATTGCTCAGTTCAGGTCTTGTATTTGTAAGATAGTCACTCTCTTCTGGAGTTACCATGTTGTTCTTTGTATTATTATGTAATCTTTTTCCACTGACAATTGCCCATAGCTTCAGTGGTTCACAATTAGATGGGTCCTGGTCAGTCATCGCACTTGGGCTTGTGTGCCTCCTGTCACCTCTCTGGGCAGGGTCTGATTCTGTCCTTCAGAGACCCCAGAAGTTATCTGTTCGATCATTTGGAAGTCGAGGTGGGTAGCCCTGCAAGTTCCCTCAGCAGCATTTGTGAGTATGGTGAGAGGCAGACTTTATCTGCCCCTGCTACAGAGTGCGCTGGATCTCTGCAGACAGCACCCTGTCCCGGAAGCAGAACTGAAACCGATGGGAGCTCAACTCTCCCTCCCTGGCTGGGATATAGGCTCTTGGGCCTGGTGACCCCTCCTCACCTCTGGGCGGGGTATGAGTCTGTCCTTCAGGGACCCCTGTAGTTATCCATTCACTCTGTTTGAGGTTGAGGTGTGTAGTAGTGCAAGTTCCCTCAGCAGCAGCTGTGGATATGGTGAGAAGCTGACTTTATCTGCCCCTGCTACAGAGTGCACTGGGACTCTGCAGACAGCACCAGTTCCTGGAAGCGGAACTGGAACCGATGGGCTTGGGGAGGCTTTTAATGACAGCTTCAATTTCCTTAAGGGTTATAGGCCTGTTTAGGTAATTAATCTGATCTTCATGTAATTTTGGTAGGTGGTACCTATCCAGAAAGCTGTCCATTTCTTTGAGGTTTTCCATTTTTGTGGAATACAGATTTTCATTGTATGATCTAATAATTCTCTGGATTTCCTGGGGGTCCGTTGTTATGTCCCCTTTTCATTTCTGATTTTGTTGATTTGGACACTATCTCTCTGTTTTTTTAATTAGTTTGGATAAGGGCTTATCTATCTCGTTTACTTTCTCAAAGAACCAACTCTTAGATTCATTGATTCTCTGTATTTTTTTTGTTTTAATTGTATTTGTTTCAGCTCTAAGTTTGATTATTTCCTGCCATCTACTCCTTCTAGGTGAGTTTGCTTCTAATTGTTCTAAGGCTTTCAGCTGCTCTGTTAGGTCTCTAGTGTGGGATTTCTCTAGGTTTTTCATATAGGCATATAGTGCTATGAATTTTCCTCTTAAGACTGCTTTCATTGTGTCCCACAAGTTTGGATACATTGTGGATTGATTTTCATTAAATTCTAGGAAGTCATTAATTTCTTTCTTAATTTTGTCCTTGACCCAGAGGTGGTTCAGCTGAGTGAAGTTTAGCTTCCTTGAGTTGGTAGGCTTTCTTTGATTTTTCATGTTGTTGAACTGTAATTTTAGGCCCTGGTGGTCCGATATGTTACAAGGGATTACTTTCATTCTTTTGTATCGGTTGAGATTTGCTTTATGACCATTTATGTGGTCAATTTTAAAGAAAGTTCCATGAGGAACTGAGAAATATGTATATTTCTTTACACTTGTGTGAAAGCTTCTGTAGATATATATTTAATGCATTTTTTTTATCATAACCTCTTTTAGACTCCTTATTTCTCTGTTGAGTCTCTGTCTGGTTGACTTATCTAGGTTTGCAAGTGGGGTATTGAAGTCTGTCACTATTAGGGTGTGAGAATTGATGTGGGATTCGAGCTTTAGCAGTGTTTCTTTTTACATAGTTAGGTGCCCTTATACTAGGGACATAAATATTCAGGATTGAAATCTCCTCTTGACCAATTTTCTCTGTGATGAATAAGTAATGACCATCTTGGTCCTTTTAATTGCTTTTAGCTTACAGTCTACTTTGTTAGATATTAGGATGGCAAACCCAGCTTTTTCTTAGGACCATTTGACTGGAAAATCTTTTTCCAACCCTTTACTCTAAGCCTCTGTCTTTGTGGTTGAGGTGTGTTTCTTGTAGGCAACAGAAGTATGACTTCTATTGTTGTATACATCATGTTAGTGTTTGTACTTTTATAGGAGTGTTGAGTCTGTTGATATTAAGGGATATTAGTAACCAATGATTGATATTTCCTGCTATTTTTTGTGGTAACTTGTTTGTATTTCAAATTTGTAAATACAAATTTCAAGTTTTCATTATATCCTTATTCATTTTTTTCACTATTTATTCTGTTGTATGTAATACATTATCAAGTAAAATTTAAATGAGGATTATAGACACTTAATTTCTCTTGCTTGAGCAAGGGGAACACTCCTCCATTTTTGGTTGGAGTGTAAACTGGTTCAGCCACTCTGGAATGCAGTATGGTAGTTTCTCAGAAAGCTGAGAATCAGTCTCAACAAGGATTCCGCAATACTGCTATTGGTCACATACCCTAAAGATTCACATTCATACTCCAAAAGCATTAGCTCAACTATGTTCATAGCAGCATTACTCGTAATAGCAAGAACAAGGAAACAGCCTAGATGGCCCTCAACTGAAGAATGGATTAACAAACTGTCATATATCTACACAATAGAGTAATACTCAGCAGTAAGAAAAAAATGATATCCTAAAATTTGCAGGCAAATGGATGGATTTGGAGAATATCCTTCTGAGCGAGGTATCACAAACCTAGAAAGGTATCAGGGGTTGTACTCACTCATTAGTGGACTCTAAAAAAAAAAAAATGCAAAAAGCAAAGCATGTTCAAGGTCCTAACCACAGCCTGGGATCTGAAACACTCTGGACCGGCATCTTTGAGCCCATTCCCTCCAGAGGAACCCCTGACCCAGTATGGATGTTGGGGTGAGGAAAGCAGATCTGCCTAGAGTGGATGCTGAACTAAGCCACATTGGAACCTTGGGACCTCCTGTCCTTGCTGGGGAGGAGATAAGGAGATAGGGAGAAGTTCCCAACTGGAACTGTTGGGAGGGGAAAGGGAGTTTGAACAAGGGGATACATGAATAAAAAATGATAAATATGTAGAAAAAAGAAAAAATATTCATTAAAACTTAAAAAAGAAAAGAAAAAACCAAAAAAACTATATAACATTGTATCCTATATTTATGCATAAAAATAATATAAGATTATACAATGAGTGTCCAAAGATCTCATAATCTATTTTCAAGCATTAGCCAACAGTAATATATTTAAATGATACATAAGACCTGGTGGTGTTTTGTTTTTACAGTTAGTCCTATATATTGGATATCTGTGTTTTTAAGATTTCTCATAGCCATGTTGTGTCAAGAAGTAGTTCTTAGATATTTCCTTAGCCTATCGTTAGCACTACTTGCAAAGCTTGATAAGCTGATAAACATGTAAAAGAGGAAGAAAATCCACAAAATCTCCAGCTAATCATGTCTATATATGCCTTACCAATTTCTAAGGCAATCAGGTGCAAATCACATTTCTCCTCTTTTACATTATGTGCTTTAGGAACCACTGAGAGAATTTTAATATCCACCTGCAACCTCTACCTTATACTTGAGTACTCTGGTTGGCAGAGAAAGGTAATTCAACATGGCCTAATCTCAAGTGGGTTGTACTTAACACAAGATTCTTTTAAATCAAGGATAGTATGATAATTTCAGCATGAGATGAGAAAACAAAACTAATCTACAGATTATGTAGCCTTCTCCCATGCAAGTGAATATTGACAGTGTCATTTCATTTCATAATACTTTACCCTAAAGTTACCCCAACACCATTAACACTGTGATCTTAGGGTTCAAATCATGTAAAAACTGCCAGCTTGAGTTTCAGTCCCCGAAGCAGCAAATAAATCTTAAACATACTCTCCAACAGACCTTTTCTGTTTCCTGTGTCATCAAATAATTTGTCTGTTTTCTACCCTTAGAGAGTTTTCCACTTTCACGTCATATATGCATACACTATTCATTATCTATAGAAAACCTAGGAACCAACATTGAGAAAGAATATATTATGTTTCTTTTCCTGAGGCTGGCTTGATTCACTTAGTACTATTATCTCCAGTTACATCTACTTTGATGCAAATGGCAAGATTTTCTCTTTTTATGGCTAAAAACCATTAATCTATTCATCTCTAATGGACACCTATACTGGTCTGATAGCGGTTATATCACGAATAATGTTTCCAAATTATTTTATAATTCCAACTTTTTATAAAAAAGTTCGGAAAACAAAACCAAACAAAGCATAGCAAAAGTAGCCAGATTCAAAGTCTGTATAAGTCAGTAAACTTCTGTAAAGTTAGAATAGTCATTTTGAAACTCTGAACATTCACACTGGATTTTACATTTCTACTATTAAATATATTTTTATGCACTGATCTGTTGTGAAACATTACTTTAACTATGTAAAGATGAGTTACATCTGTTTATGGTGCATTTGTTTAACTAGTAAAGATCTGCATTTGTTTAATTATGTAAAGATATATTGATATTTTACTTTGCATCCCTCAGTTACTTCACTGGTCTAGTAAACAGCTGATCAGCCAATAGCTGGGCAATAGAGGGATAGGAGGGCAGGCAGGGAAAAAGAATAAGTAGGAATAGATCTAGTTCAAGTAAAGGAGATTGAAAGAGAAGGGAAAACAGCAAGGTGCCTGGGTCCAGCCAGTCAGGCAGCAGACAGACAGACAGATCTGGGAGTAGGCAATATAGAATGAAAGGGAATAGCCCCAAGGCAAAATGTAGATGAAGAAAAACTTGGTTGCATAAATTTTTACAAGTCAGACTCCTATAACCTTTGCTCAGTTCTGACAAATATTTACCAATTACTTATTCTTTTTTTCTGTATGTTATAGTTGAATCTCTTGTGCATTTGTTTAGATATATACATTAAGTTTAAATGCATTATATATACATATATATGTATACATTAGACTAGAATTCATTTCTGAGAAAAATAGTTTCAATTTATTTAGAAATTTTACGAACCTGCTTACAAGTGTACAATTTAAGATCATACCTTTTTTCTCTGATTTTATTATTCAATTTTTCTTTGGAGGTGAATAGTATTCTATTTTACACATGTCCTGGATTTTCTTTATTTTGTTAATTGGCAACTAAATGATTTTATTTCCTCACTATAGTGAAAAATCAATAATAAACAAATAATGTTACCTTAAACATCAATGTGTACATAGCTCTATGACAGCTCAAATCCTTTCAGTAAAAATTCAGACAAGGTATATCTGGCTCATATGTTGATCTATTTTTAGTTGTTAGAGAAAAGTAGATACTCATTTCCATAGTGGCTAAATTAGTTTGCATTCTTTCCAGCATAGAATAAAACTTACCCTTTGTTTGCTGCCTAGGCAGCATTTCTCATTATATGTTTTCTTAATGTCTAATATTTAGACAGAGTAAGATGCATTTTAGTGAAGTTTTTTGTTTGTTTCTTTGTTTTGCATTTTTCCAATGGCTACTGAGAATCACTTTTCCCCTTATGTTTAGTGGCTCTTTGTACTTTATACTTTATCTGGCTGTTCCTTTCACTAACTTGTGCTTTGAGTCCTTGAAATAGTACAATTATTGTGTGTCTTGGTTTTTGCAGTTTCATGATGGATGGCTTGTGTATCTTTCTTAAAAGATTTTGAAGTGTATCTTTATAATACTGGAACCATACTCATAAAAAATACTATTTCTTGGACACCCTGTCACCTCCAAAACTGATTTTCAAACATTATTATTTAAAACCCTAAGTGATTTTTTTTACACATACTGAAATTGGAACATACTGTGTTGCAGTGCTCCCAGGACATTGATGATGAGTTAGTTAACAAATGTGAAATTATTTGAATTATTATAAAGTACCCCAAAAGTGATCAGAAAGCTAGGAAATGCCCCTTTTAGTTGCTTCAGTGGTTTTTGTTGTTGTTGTTTTTGGCAAAGATCACTCTTGTTTATATATTCATTTTGGAATATTTAAGTTGTTCCTTTCATGCAGTAGAAAAACTGATGATGACATTAAAAAGTATGTTTTCAAGACCAGCCTTTGATATTGGAAAGCCAATCAGTGTGCTTTTCCCTGGGGAAGTGGGGGAGACTACTTATATTTCTCCTAACATTTGTTAGACACCTGTAAATACTTTGTGTAGAGTTGACATATCTTTGGCTTTCTCATGTTCACCCATCTTGTAGTTATGTATTTACTATAACAACAATTAAGATAAAAAGATGTCATGAACAAAACTAAGGAATATGAGTAAGGGTTTTCAGGGAGAAATGACTAGCCAATGTTCTAATTATATTCTCAAAAATTAAGGCACTATAATTTTTATTAAAAAGTGGTAGCATAAGGACATATAAAATACTAGTCTGTAGTTTTATTTTTTTAATTTTTATTATCTATTTATTTATCAACATCTTTACTATATAAAAGACACATTTGTAATGAAATTTCTTTAAAAAGGTACAACATTGAGGATATCTTAAAGGGAAAACTTGATAAACAGAACTTCAAGTTTAACAATTGTTGTACTTAGTTTGTTCTTATGAAATGAAAATAATGAAAATAACTGTTATCTATGTCTCTTTTCTCTAAAATACATAGAACATAATAAATATAATGTATGACACCTCAAGCCAGGTTAGGCTCAGCTACAGATGAAGATGGCACAGTAAGTCACAGCTAATGCCCACAGATATACTATGGCCACCATAAATTCCTGTTAAGCAACCCTTCTACAATCAAACCAGAAGACTCTGTGTGTGTGTGTGTGTGTGTATGTGTATGTGTGTGTGTGTGTGTGATTATTTCCTGCAGTCTACTTGTCTACTCCTTCTAGGTGAGTTTGCTTCTAATTGTTCTAGGGATTTCTGCTGTGCTGTTAGTTCTTTTATGTGGGATTTCTCTAGTTTTTTCATATAGGCATCTAGTGTTATGAATTTTCCACTTAAGACTGCTTTCATTGTGTACCATAAGTTCGGGTATGTTGTGGATTCATTTTTGTTAATTTTTTTCATTAAATTCTAGGAAGTCTTTGATTTATTTCTTAATTTCTTCCTTGAGCCAGAGGTGGTTCAGTTGAGTATTGTTTAGTTTCCTTGAGTTGGTAGGCTTTCTGTGATTTTTAATGTTGTTGCACTCTAACTTTAGACCATAGTGATCTGATATGGTACAAGGAGTTATTCCCATTTTTTTGTATCTGTAGATATTTGCTTTATGACCTACTATGTGGTCAATTTTAGAGAAATTTCCATTTTCTAAATGGTGCTGAGAAATATGTACATTCCTTTCTGTTTGGGTGGAAGTTTCAGTATATACCTATTAAGTCCATTTTTAATTTTTATGTCATTTTAACACTTGTTTATGAAATGTTTAGAAAAATGCTTTTCTGTAGTCATATTTTGTTTATCACTTCATGCATTGGGGACATCCCATTGGACTAAACTTATATGGATGTTAACAACTTCTAAACATGTTTCTAATATTAAAATAATGAAATTGTACACACTTCTATAATCCTGTTTTCTTCCCAAGTATTGAGTGAATGTTCACTACTATCTAATTTCAAAAGAGTAAAATGCTAATGCTATCTCATATGCATGATGCTGTAAAATTAATTGCATGTTAATAAAACTATCAGGAAATGTTTTAAGGTTATCTTTATAGTTTAAATTTAGTTGTTATACTTGCTATGTCTATAAGATGAATTATTTGTGTACTTGTATCTTAACACAATATAGAAAAAATGAGGAAAAATCTTTTTCCAAATCTTTAAAAATATAAATACATAAATTATAGTAACAAGATTGGTTCATGTGTATTTTACTATAATTTGTCTGTTGTAGATCATGTACATTTTATGTATTTGTTTTTAAATTCAGTAATACTATTGGCTTTAAAAGACCATGTTTAAATTTTATGCATAATATTTTATTTAATAACAATAAGTGTCTTTATTTTTATGCTGTTTGTACTTAAGTTTCACAAAATTTTTTACAACACTATGTTATTTCATGACATGTGCCATTTTAGTTGTTTGTTCTTTGAATTATTTGTCTATTTACATATTAAAAAATAACTCAAAGATAGTGAACATATAATCAGTTTTTAAATTTTATTTTATTTTAATTTATTGCAAAGTTGTATTAATTTGCCAGCTGTCACCCATCTATTAACCTTTTCTCTGTATGGATATGAGAAAATTTTGAAGCCTTTTTCTTTCATTACATTGCCAAAAACTAACAGCAAATATCATTTAGACATTGTACCATCAAATACCTTCATTACCTATTGTTGTAATCAAACCAACATTTTACAATCTTTATTGTAAAAACCTGCTCTAGCAGTACAGGTGCTTCAGATACAGACTATAATTGAAGCTGTTTAATGACTTAAAGGTTGCTTTGCCTTTGATCTTGGATTCTTAGTGCAGCCCAAATCACTGTGGTGTGTGGACTGGTGAAGATGCATGGGATAATTGTCCTGAAAGAAGACAGTCTGCTTAACTGGCGAGATTACAAAGAGTCTGTAGATATTTGAGGAGAAAATGCCACAGACACATCAAATTGCTTTATTTGATTAATTTTTTAAAAAATTAAAGTCTATTATCCAAAGAAAATTTATTTTTCTTAACTTATTGTATGATTTTCTACTGTTGTCATTGTATTTTACATTCACAATATTTCAAACTCCAGAAAAAATGTATTTTTGACTACTAACATCAGGTTATGAATAGTTCATTAATTTTTTTTAATGCTCAGTTCCGTGTTTTTTTACTTTGAAGATAACAATATTATTTGACTTCTGAAGATACATAGTCAAATAGTACTACAGAGCATTTTGTCATTAGCTCAAAATCATTTCCTTTTCAGATACTTGTTGCAGATTCCTAAGAAAAGATGCATGTAATAACAAAGAGCTAGCCCCCTCGAGGACCACTTTCTTATCATAAAACATCTTTGTTTTAAAGTTATATTTTCAGACAATTGTATACTATTAGAGAGAGATGGAATATATAAAAATGTTTCACAGTTCTTCATGTTTTAAAAGTATGATTGATGCCTTTCCTGGGTCCTATTGAATAAGCCAGGTAAAAATTTTATTGTCAAAATTCTGTGCATGTTGTTTAGTGTACATACTATCCTAGTCAACTCCAAAAAAATGGTGACTTTTAAGTAACTTATTTTCCAGGACAGACAACTCACATATTTACAAATGTAGAAATCCATAGAATTTTCACACAAATTTATCTCTTTCTTCTTATAAAATATTGGTGACTATTAATAACCAAAATATGCTGTGACATTGTGACAAGCATAAATGTGCTGTACAGCATGGGGAATTAAATGTGCACCAAATAGTTTTGCTGTTGATGGTGCAGAAATTCAGGAAAAGAATATTGGGTAGTTCCTGTTTATATTACCTGTGTTATCTGTTTTTCTTATTTTAAAACAAGAAAAGATACTTTGTCATTGACATTTATAGAATAGTATTTAGTATTTATGCAACAAATTTCTAACTGTAGGTCTGATGCTGATGTACATGGTGCCACAGTGTGTAATTATGATACAGAAATTACAGAAATGAGGTGTACAATAGGGGTGATCAGCAAAATTCAACAAATGTGGGTTATTAAAATAATCTCTTATATCTAAATAATAATAAGTGAGGTACATTTTGAAGTTGGTATAAAATTTTGATCATAAACTGCTGAACACAATTTTGGTGCTTCATTTGTATTCTAGATTGTACAATATTTTTCCTTCACCTATATGTCAAATTACTGTGGCAAAATCAATAGTCCTGAATGCCATAAACTCTTGTTATTTAAAATTAGTATGTTCTACTAGCATACCATTTGTATTATACATTTTAATTTTACTAGATAAGCATAAAGAGGTGTGTATGTGTGCCTCTTTGTGTGTGGAGGAGATGCAGGTGTCTGAATGTGCTTGTGTAAGAACAGTTGACCTCAGAGTCCATAAAGAGTTTGTCAAGCTCCCTAGAGCATGAGTTACATATAGCTGATATCTAGTTGATATTGGTGATGGAGATTGCACTCAGATCCTTTATAAGAACAGCAAGTCCCCTTAACCACTGAGCTATGACTTCAGCCAAAGATCCAATTGCTTCTGAAGTAGAAACTGAATGATTTCTATATGACTATTAAAGGAAGCATACTTAGGTTATTTTATTTTAAATGTTATTATCCTAATTAGTATAATATACATGTTTGAATGTCCTAAAATGAAAATATCTTATAATCAGTATTTTGAATATATCATCATGAAAAACATCATGCATGGCTCTACTTAGGTCATGGCCATAGATAACACTTTCATGTCATAAATTTTAATTCTGATTAAATATTCTACAAACACTTTGTCACATGCTTATTTTAATATGTTTTAAACAGACATGTCTTCTCTCAATGGTATTATACTTTAAAATTTTTTAATAACAGCCTGATTGGTTTGGGTTTTTTGCTACAATAAAACACCACCACTAAGGCAAGTTGCAGAGGGAAGGGTCCATTTAGCATATAATATATCAAGGGAAGTCAGGACGAGCAATTTCAAATGAGTTGAATAAAGATAACCTAAAACAAGAGTTGACATATGCATATAGTATAACAAAATTGAACTTAAATTGGTATCACTAACCAAAATTCATACCAATGTACGTAGTTTTTTTTAGATTAACTTTTGTTTCTGTATCATATACTCCTGTTTAAAAGGGGATTGACTATGACTATAATGAAAATGAATATTTATAAGCAATATGTTGGGAAATTTGGTATAATTTTCTATACTACTTCCTGCTGATTAGGGAAACTGGCAATTTCCTGAGAAATTTTAGAATTATGGTTAAATATTGACCATAAGAGTTTGAGGCATCATCTCAGCCAGTTACCTTACAGTTGTTCTGAATGTTGGATCATTTAGGCCATTGCTCACTTAGGTGAACTCTTTAGGGGTCTTCCTTGATGGAACCATATTAGTATGGAAGGAATCCACAGCTTCTTATCCTCTGTGTAAACAAAAGCAAAAACTTTTCCAAAGCAACTTATTCTTTTTTGGGGGGTAGGCCCTAACCTTAGTTCTTTACTTCATTTTTCTTTTTTTTTTCCTTCTTTATTTTGTATTTATCAAAAAAAACAGTAAAATGAATTTAAAATGCGGAAAAGTGAACAATAACTATAAAGAGGATAAGAATCATAAGCATGGCTTATCAAGGGTGGTAATGCAAATAAGATTGCTACACATATATTTACTTTTTGCTCAGCTTTCCCTCTGAATTTTTTTCCATCCCTGTATATTCTTATTCAAGGTCCTTTCCCCCTCACACCACATCTGGTCATTTTACTTCTCCACAACTCCCCATCCCCTCCCTGGACAGGGAGCAGACAGTCCTATGGTCCCACTGACCAAATAATGCTTGGATCAGTCTCCACTCCTGGCCAAATCCAGTTTTGTCTCCCCTCCCTCAAGAGTGAGTCTGGTATTCCTATATTTGGAGTGGGGTTCGCAGGGTCAGTCCAGGGTGTTTTTGATCCCATGCTGTTCAGTGGTTGTGGTTTGCCACTTGGGCATGTTTGGCTTTTTTTCTTGTTTGTTTGTTTAGAGACCACTAGTGAGTGAGTACATCCCCTGCTTATCTCTCTGAGTTTGTGATACCTCGCTCAGGAGAATATTCTACAAATACATCCATTTGCCTGCAAATTTTAGGATATCTTTTTTTCTTACTGCTGAGTAGTACTCCATTGTGTAGATGTACCACAGTTTGTTAATCCATTCTTCAGTTGAGAGACATCTAGGTTGTTTCCAGGTTCTTGCTATTACAAATAATGCTGCTATGAACATAGTTGAGCTAATACCTTTGGTATGTGAATGTGCCTCTTTAGGGTATACACCCAGAAGTGGTATTGCTGGGTCCTTGGGGAGATTGATTCTCAGTTTTCTGAGAAAACACAATATTGCATACGAAAGTGGCTGAACAAGCTTACACTCCCACCAACAACGGAGGAGTGTTCCCCTTGCTCCACAACCTCTCCAACATAGGTTGTCATCTGTGCCTTTTATCTTAATCAATCTAACAGGTGTTAGGTGGTATCTCAAAGTTGTTTTGATTTGCATTTCTCTGATGGCTAAAGATGAAGAGCACTTTTTCAGGTGCCTTTCAGTCATTTGTAGTTCCTCTGCTGAGAATTC